>UZAN01054560.1:0-13523 GCA_900618425.1 Echinostoma caproni | reverse complement strand
GGAAAATAAAAATGGTGGGTCTACGAAAGGAGTGTCTATGTTCTAGAATTTGATGGAGTGTGAAGATATGGTCAATACAGCCTCGACCAGGTCTGAAACCGGCCTAGTTCTCACGTGCGGCAGACAATCGACGGAGTATGATACCGGCGAGAAGTTTAGAGGTACTATCAGTACACTTCTATTGAAAGACTAGAGTACCAAAGCACACCCCTCAAAAAACGATTCTTAGCCTACCATGATGTAGTTGATAAGATCATCACTTCTCAACCAATGGGAGTTCTACCGTTGCCACACCATTGTAGAAGGATTTTTCAGTAAATTTACCGAACTCAAGTGGCGTTTCCAATATGACTAATAGGATATCATTGGTGGTACGGAAACGTGGTTATCAGTTTCAATTAGTGATTCCGAACTCTCTTTATCAATTATGTCTCTACTAGGAACGCCCCACACACGGTGGTGGTTTCACTTCATTTTCGCAACTATCTTCAGTGCGAGGAAATCAATCCTGCGGTTTCGGCTCCCGACACACTCAGACAGACGTTTGCTGATTTATTTATATCCGAAGTTTCTAACTATATGGAACACCCTTTATCATTCGTGGTGATTTTAACCATGCAGATGCAGATGTTCATTTCTTGAATTTCCTCTCGCTTCACAGTCTTGTAAATTTCTCCACAAGAGGAAAGGGTCAGCTTGAACTTATGTTTTCGAACGATCCTGACCTGGCTGTTGTGCGAGGAAGAGCCCCTTTAGCAAACTCCAATCATTGTATCATAAATGTTTTGCCAAAAGTCTACTCAAAGAAACATTATGGTACACTGACACGTACATCCAGCCGGAAGATATTTCATAGGCTGTGCGACCCGGCCCACTTGGCCTCACTGAGAGAAACGGTCTCTCGAATAAATTTTGATCAGTTCTTTGACCCAGGTGTCTCGGTCGATTGTGAACACCTCACTGGCTATTCGAACTTCTGCTTCGACCTCTGCTGCCCCACGGCCCTTATGTACATCATCCCCGCCAGATTTTCTTCCCCCACTTTGAAGATTCTCAGAAGAAGCAAATAAAGGGCATATAAAAATCTCGGCCGAGCTTTAGTTAAACAAACATCAGTGCTGATCAAGACTGAGATCCAAAATCGTGACAAACTCTACAGTGAAACTCTACTTGGTGATCGGAATTGCAAGCAAATACGGAGTGCTATGAAAAAACTACGTGGAACAAAATTCGGACTACTCGGGCTTCAACCCACAGCAGATGAATTCAACTGTTTTCCACGTCAACTCAAACTGAATTATCGTATCCATATTTCCAATCAATTGACCACCGTGAAGTTTCGCATATCAATTCTAATCAGGTGCGGGCACAGCTGATGTGCCTCAAAACATCAAAAGCTTCCGGTCCCGACAGAATATGTCCAGTCGTCCTCAGGGAATGTGTACATTATCTGGTGGAGCCAATTGCCGGTACTTTCAACCGTTGCTTCGGGGGACAAAAATTGTCGACTGTTGGAGACCTATGCGCATCACACCAATCACAAAAGGAAAGTGGGAAATCGCGACCAATCGCCTGCTCTTCCGTTTTACTAAACATTTTCGAAACGTTTATACTTAGTAATAGTATTCCTAACTGTTACGTTTGGATTTCACACAGTGTAATCTCGGACCTGTAGCCCGCCAGCAAAGTAGAACAACAGTACGTAGGGTAGGATAGATTTATTATGACTCATTCACAATCAATCGTGTCAAGCATATGTTAAGCAAGGCAGCGATAGAACTAGCAGCCAATCAGAATCATGCCCATGTGGGGCGGCAGTATTGGCATGGACAAATGCGTGGGCTGGTTGATCGGGATAGATAAAATCGAGAACGAACGAACAAATTATCGATGTGCATGTTGGCAGAACGTACGCACGCAACCGCAGGTGTGTATGCAACACTAACACTGGGAAGTTAAATCACGGTCAATTCGCTTATCGCAGACAACGTTCTAACCTAGATGTCTTTGTGCATTTGGTAAACAGTTTTGCGATTCACGGCACAGTATTTCGCTTGTGTTTCCTTGACTATAGTAATACTTTTAACTGTGTTGACAGGGGAAGGCTTTTGCCTCTACTCCAAGGTGCTGGATTGTCGCATACTACCCTATCTCTTCTCCAAGATTATGTTAAATGGGAAAACACTTCATGAAGTTTCTTGGAGAAACTTCTGACTCGATATCAGTCAATTCAGGGGTGCTCCAGGTAGCAATTCCGTCCCCTTTTTTCTCTTTCCGTATTTGAGACCTACCCACTGACCCAGATGATCTTATCAAGTATGCTGATGATGTCACCATAGGTTCCGAATTCCTAGGTGATCTTCGCTTCTCACATCTTCAAATCAGTTTATCTGCCTTAGGCTTATGGTCTTCGTATTCCAATTTATCTCTCAATGCCTCTAAGTGCAGGCATGTCACCTTCTCATTAGCCAAAGGAAAACGGCTACATTCTTTTGAAAGGAATGGTCCTGTACTCTATGTTGACAACCAGCTTGTTCCCCCAGTACGTTCTCTGCAATACCTCGATTTTACTATCTGCCAAGATCTTACTTGGATTTCACATTTAAACTCTTCTTTCAAAAAGATTCGACGATTGTGTTTCTTTACTTCCCGCTTGCGATCTTTGAAAGTTCTACTGAATTTGCTCACTCGATTTGTATATTCTTGTGTTGTTACTCACCTTCCCTACCGCTCCCCAGTTTTATTTTCCGGCCTTAGAGTCAAAGATTACACAATTCTACACCGGTCTATTAAACTTATTTCGTGCTCAATTGGTATTATCTATTTGCATTTGCTTAACTTTATCGCCGATAAACATTTTATCTCTTGCGAAAACTTTTTTACGAATATATTAACAGACACCACTCACCCATTACACACAGAACTTAAACAATGCATATCTACTTCTGTTACTAGATGTCGTTATAAACTGGTGTATGCTCGTTTGTCCATCATCGCCTGTCTTTCGAGATTTCTGGCTCAAAAGGCATCCGTTAGATAAAACTTTTTGAATTTCCTACGCAAATGCTATCTGTTTTCAAACTTTTACGCAACATTCGTCTAGAATTTATGATGTTGTATTTTACATTTTCTTTGTGACTGTATGCAATGATAAATGATCCTGGTGTGCAAGAAGCTGAGAATCCATCCATTAGGATGAATAAAGCGATTTTTGACTTGAACTTTGGTGTAAGTCACAACTGACCGAAAACGAGGAATGGTTGATTGGCACAGTCCATTGTCCCATATCATCCTCGTAGACAATCAACAAAACTCTTTTGCCTACTAGATCTCACATTATTTCACATAGATGTACTCATGTTCTCTTGTTGGGTGATTGCAACTGCCCCAATCTCAGTGAGTCAACGATCGTTCATCCATTATTCGAACATCAGTTCAAACAGCTGGCTGATTCGCATCCACTTTAGAAACCACATGAAAGAGGCCATCAGGTTTGGAAACCCGCAGTCGTCATCAATACTGGATTTAGTGTTGACAAAAGAAGAGCTGATGGTAAAATATAGCAATGTAACTCCCCCTAGGACGCAGTGATCATGCAGTACTTGCTTCCAAATATATTTGTTACATTTCTATTCAATAAAGTTCTCTAGCTAACATGCACAGACCCATAGATCATACACGGTTGCAAAACTTGGTGCTCTCTACGCTGTGGGTTTCCTAAGACGAAGAACCTAATCCGTTGGTCTCCTGGCAGAAATTTATTGATAGTCATACAACCTACTAACATCAGTGACTGAGACTAGGGTAATCACCAAATCTAACATCAAAAATCCACCTATTCGGAGCCGCTCGAGCAGCTGGACATTTATGAAGGACCTGTCCTGACGAGATTATAAACGTCTTCCAGAAGTCGTCACTTGGAATAATTATCATATGCTGAGAAATCACTGCACCAGACTGATTTACGAAAACAAACTGATGTGCCAAGAGCAGCTAGCACAAGGATTTATCTCTAACCCTAAGTTGTTGTGCAAGCGCGTTAACTCAATTCGGAAAGTTAAGTTGGTATACCGACACTAAGCTACACTGGGTGAGTTGCAGCCACTCCGACGGAAGAAGCTGAAATGCTGAAAACCCAATATTTCAAAGTTTGTGCTGCACCACGTGATGAAGTTCCACAGCGCCCTCGCCGTTTGCACATCTCCCATATCCTTCGCTGAACAACGTAACATTTACTGCCGAAAATGTTATTGCAAAACTAATGGCTTTGCGGCAAAATGCAACCCCAGGTGAGGACAACATGCACTCGAAATCCCTTATCCTCCTGGTGAATCACACACATCCGAAGCACTAGCCATTCTGTTCCAACGAATGTTTGATCAAAAAGCACTCCCACAATAGAGGAAAGAAGCAGTTATTTCACCCATGTACAAAAGTGGTTGTGCTAGTGACGCTGATAACTCCCGTCCTCTAACCATACTACGAGTGTTATAAAAAGTCATGGAGTCAGTGTGGCAGATTTCCTGATGGAACACTTAGAAAGATACATTATTTAAACGGCTCAACATGGGTTCAGGCAGAAGCGATCCTGTTCCACCAACTTGCTGTTTGTTTGAGCAGAATGATCTAGAACAGTCGACGTAGGAGGTGTGGTAGATGTGATTTTTCTGGACTGCTCAAAAGCATTTTATTAGGTAAACCATTAAATTTTGTTACAGAAGCTCTCAAAGTTTGCCATTCGAAGTTTCGTGCTTGATTAGATTCGACCATATCAGTTCGTGTTTCTGGATTCCCATCCGGTTCCATCAATGTCAACCGCGGTGTTCTACGAGGGTCTCAGACTTTTGTTCTCATTCATAAATGATCTACCGAATGTTTTGGGGCCAAAAACTATACTGTCTGTGGACGACACCAAAATCTGGAATGCACTAGCAGAACCCAAGTGCTCGCTATCACTCCAAGAAGCACTTAACTCAGTTTATCCACGTTCTAAAGAGAACGATATTGAATTCAATTTTTCCAAATGCAAAGTCCTACCCCCAAGCCGTAGGAGTAGATTCTCGTAGTTCCTCGGAAATCACATACCTCACGTGAGAATGGCTTTGGTTTAATTGTCCAAGAGAACTTAAACTGCACACTCAATTACTCCAGGGCTTCGTGTACCGCTTTGAAGAATGTCGGCTTTCTTAGGTGAATCTTTGGTCGAATTGAATCAGTGTTGTTCCCATCAGTGTACATTTGACCGTGCATAGAGTACGCCATTCAATCTTGGAGACCATGATTACAACGTGATCACAAGATGCTGGTGCGTCCACAAAAGATTATCACCCCACCTATGAAAAGAGAGTACGATCATTGTGATTATATTCTGCTCAGCAGCGCCGAATTCAAGGAGCTTTGATTTTGACGTATCAATTACTGCAGAACCCAAACCATCCATGTTGGCCGCTGCCCACATTGTCGCCCAACATACACCTTAGGAAACATTGTTTCGAGTTACTGATTTCAAAGTGTTGACTGGAATGCCAGTGGCATTCTTTTGCACTCAGTGTGCTGTACTTGGACCACCCTTTCCTCTCACTTCGTTTGTGCACCAAATGTTGAATCTTTCAAGTGAGACTTGATGAAACCCTGACACATTTCACATTCCTGCACAATTAAAAACTCAAATTAGTTGAAGACAACATTATGTGTTAACTCCCAACGGTAACTCTATGTGACATTTCATCATTGGTTTGCTGATAAACGATTCAAATGTGTAAACACCCTATGAGGAAAAATAAGCGTGAGTTTGTAAGGAATTCCCACAATACAACTTTGAATTGATCGATTTTCGGAATTTTACAAATGTCATGAGAAGATTTCTGTGTCATTCAATGATGTCTTGTGTTAACAACGATCAAACTGTGCCTACGAAAATACATACTACTTTTTTGGATGACTTACATTCCGATCATATTCATATTTAAAAGATGAAGTCCCTTACTCGTCTTACATATTGGTGGCCTGAATTGAATCATGATCTGAATCGTGTTGCCAAATCCTGTGCTGATTGCGTACACAAGGCTCATACACAGTGGACTCTGTGGCCAGTATCTTCCGAGTCGTGGCAACAAAAGCATATGGATTACTGCGGTCCATTCTTCAACAAATACTAGACATTAGTGATCTTCGATTCTTATTCTCATTGGTCATAAGTCTACTGTACGACATCACCCAGTTCATAATGTGCCATTTGAACCCCCAGCCCAGGTAGCACAACGTAGCGCACCGATCGGCTACAAAGATCTAATCATGAGCTGCATAAACTACATTTGTTACTAAACAGTAATTTACCTTAAAAATCTATTCATAATATTTGTTTTTAGTTTGAAGACTCATTTGCATTCTTAAATCAATCAAAGTGTCCGTATTTTTGGAGACAAACTTCCCCGATTTTCGTTTTAATTTACGGCGGGAAATGATAGCCTGAGTGACTCTAATCTTGTGCTGGGTTGCCGTTAGCTGCTGCTGTGCAGAAGTTCTTATTTCTTAATGTCCATCGGATAGTAGGTAAAAATTTTTGATGCATTTATTTCGTTGTTATTGCTTTGGGTTCTATTATCAATCTTTTTCCGAGAATCATATCAGTAATTACATAAAATCTTAATTTCATTCAGTTTCTTAAAATTTTATCCATATCTCGTTGGATATTTTATCACAACAACGGNCAACGGATCCAACAAGTTAAGTGTCCTGTTTGTGGCGAGGCAGGCCTCTGTGAACACAGAAATTGGTGTTTAATATCTATGGGTAATTTAAATGTGGAACATGTATTTCATTCGTAATACGTTTTGATAGGTGCAGCCATTTTCCTTCAATGTATATTCAACGTGGAGCAACTGGAAGAAATGGAACGAAATTTGTCAAATCAAAATACATATTACAAATTTGTAGGTTCAAGTTATGTTATCTACTGAGTGCTTAGGCGAAACAACTGATGCAAATGGTTGGGAAAGACGTGTCATATACAGTAAAACGCGCCATGTCTACGGTGCTGCATGATTCGTTAGCTGTGCTAATAAATTACACTGGACAACACGGAAGAATACAAGCTTCCGGTAGTTTATTTATTAAAGGTGTTTTCGGTAACTAATTATAATAAGATGGGCATTACTCTACCATGCAAATGAACTTTTCGAGAGTTNGAGACTTGATTACAACAACCCCGAGCTTCATTCAAGCTGCGGTGGATGTGATGATTGTGTATAAACTGAACATTCTTGTTTCTTTACACGACCGATTGCCTTTGTACAATTGCCGCGCGTAATATAATTCGACTTCGAATATTCCAGTGTTGTATTTTATACTGCGTACGAGTTCGGTTAGAGCTTAACTGCGCGGATTTATTGCGATTCGAATTTCGATACCAAGTGCAGATCATAATACTTGGTATCATGGCCAGTTTTATTTCATTATGGATACCTGCAACTTAGAAATTCCTAATAATCATTCGAATTCACGTCATGTGAAAGATTATTTGGAGCTTTTCGAGATTTGGTGCCTCGCCTGCAAGAGTCTGGATGCCGAGATGAAGACTGCACAGTTTCTTACTGCTGTTAGAAAGGAAGCTTATGCACTGATTAAAAATTTGGCATTCCTAGAGTCACCAATACAACTGAAGTACGACGAATTGAAGGAATTGTTACTAAAGCATTTCCAGCCAGTCGACTTCGCTCGCCCAACAAAGGCCACGGTGATTACAGAAAACTGGAGCTTCATTCAAGCTGTCGCGGATGTGGTGATTATACATAGACAATGAACTCGTTTGTGTCGTTAAACACGATGGACCTATACATTCCTGCCTTCCGTTTATTACAAAAAGATTTCCTTGTTGAGTGCTGCGTTCTGATTTCATTCTGAGTTCCAGTGTTGGGTGGGACTCTTACTGTGTGGATTTCGATAAGTGCATGGGTTACTGCTCCAAGTGCGAATTATAGCATTTTAAGTGCTATTTTTCTGTTAGGACCCCATTCATCTCCTCCAAAAAGCCCCTGCTTCACCTGTCAGCTCTGGTATTTTTCACAATGCTAATTTGGTTTGATTTAGCTTCTCATTTTATGTTTATAACCTTCCTGTTCATTGCAATGTTTTAACCAGTTAATATTTTGGTCATGGGCGCACGTTACCCGCCCGCAGCATATGCTATTTTCTTTTTTTTGACTTCTTTTGAGGCTATTATTTTTAAATAAAAGTTATTATTTAAAACAAACTTTTAGAACAAACATTTTCCGATAAGGTTTTTTGTAAGAAAGTGCGATTTGGCGTCCTTTTTTAATTTTTGACCTTGGGACAATGTCGGCCAGTTCCAATATGTATCGGATCTTGGTCGAATTTCAATGTAAGGCCTCCGTAGATTATATGCAAGGCCGTGGCTCGTTGCCCAAGGAACGCACGTGTACTTGTGGTCGTATCATGCGTATTCAGGAATTTGCACGCAGGCGTGATGGATTTGTGTACCAGTGTAAAAGGAGATTCTCGATTCGTTCCAGAACGTTTTCGAAAAGTTTCAGCTGCCAATACGCAAACTCATGGAGTTATTCATTCATTTCATTATGGGGGAGCGTGCCGCTGCTATGGCCAATGGTTCCCGGAAGAGTGCCATTCAATGGTATTTTTGTGACTATGATTGTACGAAGAAAAGGAGCAATCCACGAGGACTTTTTCCGTTCAACTTTCTTCACAAACAACTCTGACTCCAACTGTGATATTTCTTTGTGTTTTACTTTACTGCCTGTTTTACTGAGCACGCTTTCTACTCAAGAATATATATATATACGTGTGACACGCTTTCACTGTGCTACTGCATTTATTGCTTGCATTGTTTAGTCGTCACATCGGGACGTATTCGGTACTATCTAGTACCACGATACACCAATAAACGTCTACGACCACCACGAGTGTTTTTGTCTACCTCGGGCAACTAAACACTAGGAGGTCGCGCGCTATTCGAGATCCGTAAGAAGACTTATCGGCAGGCCGTAAACGTCGATTAGCTTCAATATATGTTCTGTTGAGATATTTGTTCTTGCATCATGTGCTCGCTGAATACGTAACCTGACGGAGTGGGAGTTGTTGTTGAGGTCGCCGAAAGTCTAGCTTTCAAGAGCAACTACGGTCGGGAACCACCCATACCCATTGTGTGGATGTTTGGCATGTAGGATCGCAGTTAGCGTTAAGGCTATTTTCAACGTGTGGAAAAAAGAGGATAAATCGAACACCGTAGACCTGATTCCCAGTCACTCCTAGCCAAAACTTGCAAAAATAGATTGGTTACTCAAAAGTGGCCTTAGTACGTTTATATAGGAATTTAATATAAGAAGAATAGAAAGTGAATATTGAAATGAAAAAAGTCTAATGTGTAATTGGTTCAGACCGACAGTGTAATATGATCGAGAGTTGTCACTATCTTTGGTCTGTCTGTTTCGCATGTATGCTTTCGCATGATTGCAGGCATTGGTTGCTTGGAGCATTTCGCTCGTGCGTCCTTCTCCTGTATAGCATAGATTCCGCCAGGATCTTCGATATCCTGAGACCGCTTTTTCATCTAGGTCTTTCAACTTTATTTAAGTCACTGTCACCTGCGGTGAAGTAACTTCACTTTAATCGGTGCGTGAGTTCAGTGCTACACTTTCGCTCGCTAAGCTCTTTGCTTTCATACACTCTCGAGCTTAGTGTGGTAGTCTGTACTTAGTATCAGGAATCGAATCGCAATAATCCGCGCAATTAAGCTCCAACCGAACTAGTACGCAGTATGAAATAGAACACCAGAATATTCGAATTCGGATTGTATTACGCGCCGCAATTGTACAAAGCAATCGATCATATTGAA
Organism: Echinostoma caproni; assembly: GCA_900618425.1. Lineage (NCBI taxonomy): Eukaryota > Metazoa > Platyhelminthes > Trematoda > Plagiorchiida > Echinostomatidae > Echinostoma > Echinostoma caproni. The sequence goes on along the minus strand of UZAN01054560.1, from coordinate 3,652 downwards.
GTAACGTCGACTACGACCGAGCGTGACGCGCTTCAGAACGGGAACCCCTTAGCTCGCAGCACAACCAACTTACAGCTGGTTAAACCAGAAGACTTGTGGGTGTAGGCGTTTATTGAGGTACCGTGGCACGGAGAAAGTACCGGTACCGGCTAACGAACGTTTGCGTTAAAGCACGAGGGCGAGCGAACCAACGAGCGCGATAACGAGCAAAACGGAGTGAAAGCGAAAAAGTGAAAGTTCCCCTCGCGGAAGGATACAGCAGTTTTCAATCGTATAAAAGAAACGTCACACGGCGTTGGTACTGAAGTAAAAATGTGAACTTACATTCAGATTGTAGATAAGTAAGGGTGTCCGGTTAGTGTCTACTATTATCCGGCTTTTACCGTAGAGTCGACCACGCTACAATGTAATGAAACAAGAATGTTCATTTTATACCCAATCACCACATCCACCGCAGCTTGAATGAAGCTCGGGGTTGTTGTAATCAAGTCTCTCTTTGAAACGCAAACGCTCGGACCTTGGAGGATTTTCAACGGAACTCTCGGAAAGTCCATTTGAATGGTTTTCATCTGAAATATACTCAGAAAGAGAAGGATTAGAACATTCGGATTTGGGAGTATTACAAATTATTTGGTCACCATGTCTGCGATGGACTGACCCGTCATCTAAGTCAAGAAGTTGCTACATTCTTTGACCAATCTGGATTGTGAATGGTTAGGAGATCTTAAGAAGTTCAGTTCAATTCACTTTGTACATTAAAGGAAAAGCCCACGGCCAATCTAGCGTCCAGAATTATTTCCTCCGTTGTAGCTGGTTCTATATAGGGGTAGCGGAAACCTCGGGTGCCCTCTTTAACGGAACACAGGGAGTTATTAAGGGCCAGCTCAGCACACTCACTGAGATACGTAATCTTAGCGAAAAGGCAAAGTCACCGGAACACATGTATCGTCATGCAATAAGCAATTACCATAGATGTACGTGATTGACGTAGGAGAAGAATCAGTAGGGAATGGTAACCGCGTCCTGGTTTTCTTTGATATGATTCGGGTTTGTATGTGTGCAAACAGAGCAAAAGTGAGATAAAAATAAACGCTGTCTGTTCAAATGCCGCGTTACAGTTTCGAGAGTATTATATTTCATGAAATCAAATTTGATGCTCGTAGCTGCTGAGAGTAGGCCTTCATCATCGTTCATTTAAAGCCTTGGAAGTGCAATAGGTAACGCAGTCCGTCAAACAACAAGTAGCATTCGCTTTCTTTTGAAGGTCTTGTGTTCAACAACTGTAAGAAAACACGGATTTTGGTTATTTTAATTGTTTTGCTATCTGGAAACACTGTGTGAAGATTCTATGGAGTTTTATAAGCTAAAATTTACTACCATCGATTACTCCCGGTTTATCAGCGACGGTATGGCTCTAGTTCGTGTACAACGGAAAGTGACAAAGCTCGTACATGGAATGCCATCTGCCTATAACCCAACAAGTCTTTCCATTCTAAATATTTACCCCACTGAAACGCGTGGAATGAGAGGGAACATTGTTCCGCTGTGCTGGCTCTTCCAGTCTGACGGTTGCTGATTTATTATCGCGCACTTGTATGAATAATCTTCATGGTCACAGTATGAAAATCTCCAAGCCGCGCTCGTTCACTAGCCTGACCGTTTTTTGGAAACCATTAACACCTGAGACTATTGAGCTAAGCCTCGTACTCTTGTAACATTTCTAGAGATGAAGACTACTGTTACGGCAGCTTAAGCACCGTAGATGATTATGAAAACAACATTTTGATGAATAAAATAATCTTTTGTGATTGGCATTCTTTCTTCTCTCTTTTATTCTGGCCTTTGTTTATCTGTACCATTTATTATTATTCCTGTGAAACAAAACGGTTTCCAATCTCGTCTGATTGCGTTCCGTTTAGCACTAACACTCCAATTGTTCGCTTATCATTTCACGACCCGCCTACTGAGGATCACGGTCAAGTANATGTATAAGAGATTTATTGTATCATTGTACACTTTCAGATACCGTATTGAACGTGATTCCACTATTTATCGGTGTTCGTTGTGTTCTATTGTTGTCGGACGTTTTGATTAATCGTTGGGTTTGCGATGAAGAAACGTACGTATTTCGGGATCACGAAGTTGTTTGGTTGTACGATGCGCGTTTAAGACAGGTCCAAAAGGGTGGCCGTAACAAGTATTTAAACGACTTGCCTGGCACTCAAACGTCTTCATGTTACAATTTCGCAGATGATGTCAAGATGGTGTTTTCGAAGGGAACAAATGAACTGAAGCGTGATCAAGTGCAGGTAGCTGGATGGGCAAAAGAATGGGATCCAAACCTTAACGAAAATGAGATTCGTGTTCTCAGCTAGATCACACCTGGGGTATTGTCCACCGGCCTGGTCACCTATATCGCAGAGGGATGCCGCGTGCCTGAGGAAATTTCAGAGATTAGCCACCGAAATTTTGAAAGCAAAAGAGAAGAAAATATGAGAAAAAGTAGAGGCCTTACAGTTTTTATCATTTTAAAGGAGCAGACTCCGCGCAGACTTGATATAAACCTTCAAAATCATGAAGAGACTATCAGTTATAGGAGTGAGAAGTCTATTCACAGCAATTAACAGACATCAAACTAGGGGGCATTAGTTCAAGCTCATGCAACAGATGTGCCAGTTGAAAATGCGTAGGCACAGTTTAAGAATACGATAGTCATTACTTGGAGCTAGCTTTCAAAGGATATAGTCGACCTCCAGACAGTGTAAACAGTGTAAACCGCACTTAGTGAGCGTTGGGTGAAACTGTTCCCATCTCTAGTAGTGTAGACAGATGAACGCGTGCCTAATAATTGGATCGCCACTTCTTTTTTTACTGTTGCACGTAATGGAACGCTCACGTCTAACAATGCACTCATCAAATTATTAAAAATCAGTTCTTGTAGCTCGGGTGAACTGAACTGGTCGATAGACAAGAACACATATAAACGAACGGATACAAGCAGAAGACTGCCACTTCACATGATAATGCCACCTCGGCTTGTGATGGAACGTTGGCAAAAAATTGCCAAGCTCGGCAAACAGGCAAAATAGAATGCACTCATCAGTTCAATGAGATAATGACCTATTTCTTATTTATGAATTAGAGCAATTTAAGAAATGTAGAACCCTGGACTGGCTGTGACCATATATAGTCCTATGAACTGACCTTGACGCCGCGCGGTTTAAGTTTCTGTCGTGGTCAAAGTTTTAGAAACCATTTTAGTTCGCATAGAATTTTTCAGCGTATTTGTACACCTTTGACTCACCTTGACCCGGACGGTGCGGTTGCTCAAAAACGATACAATCCAGTCCCTGGCTCCACCCGGTACACCTAGGCTCCGAAACTTGAAGTCCAACAACCGATGGCTGACAGAGTCAAATGCTTTACAGAATTCTAAGTAACAGACTTCTAAATTTTTCTCCTCATCCATTCATTGAGTGACTTCATCTAGGAAAACAAGCAGATTCGTAAGACATGATTTCCGTTGCACAAAGCCGTGTTTTGCCGGTGGCAGGAGTCGATTGCTAGTCAGATGTAGGCAAATCTGATTAGTCGCTCCAGGCACTTGCACAGCACTGACGTTGGGCTAACGGGTCTATAGTTTTCTGCTTTG
>UZAN01054558.1:0-15372 GCA_900618425.1 Echinostoma caproni | reverse complement strand
TTGATTGCCGGTATCACTCGCTTGCAGTCAGAGTGTGCGGCGCATGGAATTCTCTCCCATTTGATGCAGTGTGTGCTCCTACAGTTGAACTATTTAAATCGGGAATGGATAAAGCATTGGAACACCTAGAATTTCAACGTCCGTGAGTGATCACGCACATTATTATCATTTTTATTTTCTCTTTGTGAAGTTATTCAAAACATTCTGTAAAAATCCTATGGGGCATGATCAGCTTTAGCTTTATTAAATCGCCCATAATAAAAAACTGAAATATGAGCTCCAGTGCTTGCAAAAGTTATACACAATACACAATACATAATACACTCACTCACTCACTCACTCACTCACTCACACAAAAAGCTGGTCATTCATCTCGTGGGGCGAAATACAGATTCATAAAATCCAAGTACACACAAATTGCCTCAAACTTTCAATGAACGGGATCATACATTCTCACGATGCAGGTGAATCAATGAGGTAAACTACAGTAACTGGTAGCTCAGAAAATATCAGAGACTCAGAACTGCCCAGTGCTGTGTAGAAAGCTCCCCATTTACGAATCGTTCCTATCTCCAAACTGTTACTCGCCGTTCAGCGATTGGAACACTGAAGTTTGACCCATAATTGATTGAGTTAATTAATTTAAAGTTGACCGTGCGCACATTTAATGGCTTTTTCGATAAGTGTCTGCCAACAATCGGATCACAACAGCCGAGGTTCGTGGATTTATCCGGTCTGGAAAACGCGCTAATCCATGAAAGAGCAAAGTAAAAATGATCGTGAATCATAAAATCAAAGTATGCGCATCAGGCAGTTCATTTCTAACCCAAATGCGGAGATTTTTAATAAGGATAAATAGATAAAACTAGTGGGATTTGGACAATTTTCATTCCTAGATATATCTGTTTTGTGAAACAGGACAAACCACCGTACGCATGACAATTCAAGGGTTTAGATATAACATAAAGGCTTTCATCATCAAAACTGCTTTGAACCCAATGATTCTTGATTTTTCTTGTACTGGACTCGACTGCTACGTATTAAAGTATATCTGGAATCCGTACTGATTTTTGTCGATTTCAGCCGTATTCGAACTGGAAAATTGTGCTTGCTGTGAATCTGTAGTTCACGTACACATGAAGTGTCCTGGTGAGACCCATTTGGCTCTGAGCACTATTTCTATTTTTGATTATGTTTCATTTCGCGAAAAGACGATTCAGCAAGACCGAGCGATCATAGAGACGGGAGGAAGAACGCTAGGTCAGCGCTCAAACTGTCGGTGTTAGAGATTTGCAAGAACTGGGTGTGCTGTGAACAAAGGACAGCCGTATGTGATAAGTTTGAAGAATTCCCAAATAAAGCATGATGGAGCAACATCCCTTTGACCGATATGCCAGATTCTAGATCAGCCACACAGTGGTCACTTTCTATAATAAATAAAAGCCAGCACACCCTCCGCGAAAACAACTGGATATCGGGAAGAATGTGTTAAAAAACTGAAAATAATACCAGCAAATTTTAACCTAGATTACTGTTGTAGGATATTGAATTAGGAATAGACCATATACTTCCTAATGAGTAATATCAGGTAATGCCAGAACTTTGTATAAACGTACAATTTCCGAAATGTAATCAGATAAACAATCTATAATTGTTTAATTGTATATTTTTACAATTGCAATCAATTCATTGTATTGATTCAGTTGCACAAGCACGGACTTTGAGAAGTTCATTCAAATTCCGTCTAACTTCGTTAATTGTAAGCTCATTCCAATCTGTGTACACGGCTTCACCGTCACGAACAAAGTGTATTTGTGTTTGGAGAGGAGGGGGATAGTGAGGTGTTGTTATTGTTGTTGAAGTGAAACTCATTGGTGCTCTTTCTATTTGTATTCCCAGATGAATCAAGTATCAGTCGAACCGTTCACGGTCAAACGAACAAAACACGGTTGTGATGACAGCTAATGAATGTCACGAGGAACGAAGGCAGATGAGTTTCCCGATCATTTCCGAACAAAAGCAAGCGGAAAACTGCGTTGTTCTGTCACTTCGCAATTCGTGATTTCTTCCGCTGATCAAACAGAGCGAGAGAAGTGAAAAATCGAACGTCCTGGCACAGACAATAGGAGAGCATTCGACAGTTTTCGTGGCTCCACGACACAAGATTTCATCACTCATTTTGTGGAAAACCCTTTGTTGCACGAACGACTCAACATTGGTATGCATTCTCCAGGCTTTTCCTGAAGTGTTATTTGAAACCATTGGGAATCACGAGGGATGTGAATGCAAATCAGCTGACTTCGGTTTACCAAACACGGGTAATTCGGATTTCAAATTCAAAGAATGCTGTCGGGAATCGAACAGGGATGAAAAACATAAGGAAAGCCTTGTGACGTTACATCTACATATTCAAACTGAAACTTTCTGTGCTTTTTGTCCGTTCTTTAAAACTGCATGAAACTTTTGTACCTATATGTCCTGGGTATGGGGCTACTACAAGTATGTTTTTTTGACCGACGATCTACTAAACTCACCTTTACTAGTAATCTACCACTTTTGGTAAACATTTGGCTAAAGACCAAGATTGTACCTAACCGGTATGACATCTCCCATGACTTATGTCAACCAAAATCCAGTTCAAAAAATGTACTGTTATTGCCACAATATCATATCATCCATGGACATCCATGGATTGAAACAACATTCCTCGTAAACGTTTTGGTCCTAATCGTTCACAAGCGCGATAGTGAATGAGTGAACATAACCGGTGACGAACGAGGTACGATTGACATATAATCCTTTCCTATCCCGAAATTAATCGTTTCATAACTGGACTCCCCGTACTGTTGCATTATTCCTCATTAGGATCCTTGATTAACTTCAGCCGGGTCCGAGGAATGTAATCGCGACCCTCACGTATTCCAAAGCCCCTAAGAATTAGATCAGTTTGTTAATTCTTCCCATTGATACATTTGACCACATCAGGCGAAAACAATACAGATGCGTTCGTTACGTACAAGTGTTGCATCCTAACATTTCGAGCGAGCGAAAATGAAGCAGTTCATTGAGCTGCTGTTAAAGTAAGCAGAACAAAGGTCGTAACAGCTGCATCTGGCCCAAAAGAAAGAAAATCGTTTATTTTCGGAGCATCTATCTTAAGTCTTGCTTGACGGAGGAACGCATTCCAATGAAACGGTCATTCCTCAGGTGAATACCAAGTTAGCATCACTTCCAAAAAGTGGATCCTGTAAAATAATGTACACTAACACCTCTGCGACTTGCAGTCACAGATCAGAACGGAAACAAGAGTTTCTGAATTGGTTATACACCACGCTCATGGCATTTGATCTGTATAGCATCATTTGAATAAGATGATAACCGAAAAAGCATTTTGGTCAAAACATTCCAAATTAATATGCTTTTTAGTATTTTGCAAATCGTGGTTAGCCGAAATATCCCCTTTCGGCTTTGAAATTTGGGCATGTGTAACATGTATTTCCTGAACGGGTAGGATCTGTTTTTAACACTGTGAAATGGCCTAGACCAATCTATATAGAAGAGAGATATTATAGCCGACTGATGTTTGTTGTGTACATAATTTCTGGGCATTTCCAACAAATGCAAGACTGATACCGGTCCTTAACCACCAATGAAGCGGTTGAACCTTCAATTCAATCTGTTGCCTGCTATCTCTAGTCACTGCGTTATAATTTGTTCGCCAGAGAAGATGAAAACTTTGACCTGAGTTCGTGTATACTTAATTTAAGTGAATCAATTTCAAAGGTGAATCCGTCGTGTATATAGCAAATGAAGCGTGAACTGAAAAGCTAAGAAGCACTGTACAGCTGTTTCGACCTGGTTGGTCACATCAGCAGTGCAGTGCAGTGAATCAACTCTCCCTATTTGAGTTAAAAGCATTTGCAATACTGATTGATTTTTTTACGGTTCACTGACCATGCAAATTCTCGGAATCAGACTGACTAGAGAGCGCACACGTGACAAATGCCCATGACTGTTTGTTTATTGACTGTTGTCTGCTGCTTTTTTTCGAACGGTTATGGATTATTTTCCGGGTATTGATCGCTTCACTCAACTTCCACAGTCGTGAACACGAGCATAGTTGCGCAATGTGTTCCATCCATTTTCCCCTTAGGTCCTTTATACTGAATATACAATTGTAAAAGCACGTTTCAGGAAGTAGGGAGCGGTCACTCGTGTAATGAAACAAAACTAAGAAATGAAGCTGGGGGTAATTTTTAACCATACGTAGGCCTCCCTCTTGCACATGATATTCTGGCTATGAGCAGATAACGTTCCCCTCCTATTTTCGTCTGCATGAGTGAGTCGCGTTCCACTTCTCTGCCGCAAGTAACGGTTGTTGTTGATATTTTACCGGAAACCTACTAAATGGAATATTCCAGTGATGTGAGGGCCACAGTACAGAGTATAATGATTCGCTGGACACGAAACTGATCGCAAATTGGAGCCACAGTTTGAACGCAGACATCATTCTAAATCTTGCGAAGCTCTGAACACAATGCGCAATCGAGAATCCACTTGAAAGTAATCCTTACATGTCTTGCGAATAGTAGAATGAATTTGTTGTGAAAGAACCACTGCTTTTTCACACTGGGGTCATTCTATCTTGCAAATTCAGTGGTACTAAAGGCAGTCAAATAATGATTTGATTGTCTTGCCCAGCCTTGATTTTGTTACAAAGTACGGACAGTTTATTTGTTTTTGGTCGTCTAGTCTCCCACAGCAAATCAATGCGAATTCATTTTTGTTCATGGTTCCAGCTGCATCATTTTGTCCATGGCACTACAGTACATTAGTTCCAGCAAAATATTGCCCCAAACGAAGTTTATCGAGTACGTGTATGTGAAAATCACATTACAAAAAGGGGTTTCGGATTCCAGACGACTTCAAACATGTGATTGAGTTTGGTGGCTATTGGAGCGAGTGTCTTGAGCGCCCTGCTTAGCTGCTCTGTTATTTACAGGCTACCAACGGCCGCACTATAGTCGAGGCTGGACAGCCGAGTCGCAGAGATGGCGCTCAGAGATCAACCCAACACCAACGAGCAACCACAGCAACGGCGATCATAACAGTGACCAGTTGTACAACAATCCAATATGCACTTGTATTCATGAACCCGGTGGGAAATGTGCGGTTTTGCGTGGAGCGGCAACAGAATTGTGTCTCGCTAATTGAGGGTGTGAGTTTGTGGAACGGCGATTAAGGTACAAGTTGTTAAGTACTTGCATGAATATGTGCAATCAAATGAAGAACGTTGCTATTGTATGAATTGCTACTTATTATAACAGAAGAAAGAGAAGCTCTGAGTGGATGTGACTGCATTCATATGAAAAAGTTGGTAGTGCATTTTGACTCACGTACGATCTACCTCAATATGTGGAGATATCGACATAAAATTGAAACTAAAATGATTGCCTCAAATGATGATGATGATGATGATGATGATGATGATAATGCTGATGATGAAATCAAAATCAAATTAAAATTGTGGAATACCGTTGACCGCCAGTAGCTGTATTTATGTGTTCAAAATGTGTTCTCCCGATCTCGATCCTCAATGGCATCAATCAATGTGTATGGCTCAGGATAGGCAACAGGGTTGAAACAACTTATTTGGATTTCCCACCTTTGTTTTCCAAGTTTTCTTGTCTCCGGATAAGAAATTTTTTATTCAATAACAGCTGGGCAAAAATTGACCTTTCTTTTCGGAAAGCTCTCCATAAGCTGATTCACGCTCGCACCATTTGATCGATCTACTCTGAGTTCCTTTGGTATTTGGTCTTGGGCAGTTAGGTGATAGACACCAATCACCACTTTGAAAAAACAACAGATTAAAAAAGCTAAATGGTTTCTTTTACACTGACCTTTTGGTGGGTTTGCTGATGACCTGCGTATATTATATACCCCGTTACGAAGCTATCGAAAGCACACAATTTTTCTCTGAATTCGTCTTCGCCCCATATCACCATTGGATCATTCAGAGTACGTAAGATTTTGTTGCAGATTACTGTCGTTGTTACTATAATTTTGTGAGGTAGTACTCACATTTGTGAGTAGCTCGTGAAAGGATACGATTGGCGGTTTCTTTCAACTGTCAAAAATGAACAAGACCTGTTCGAGCACCTAGCTGTGTTCAGTATGGTAACTACAAGAATGCACATTCAATAGTCAACCGTTCCATTAACTGTCCAGTGTGTATGTAGGAATTCCGAAGATTCGTTCCAAATGAGACATTTTGTTGTACCGATACCCTGACTATCCTCGTCCAAGCACAACCTTGTGGAATTTTAACACTACGAATGGAATAACTAACCAACAATACGTGGATGACCTCCCGAATTATTTGGCTGCTTCGGTTCCGAAAATTGCGTTTATTCATTTGATAGGGTCAATTCGATGTAACACAACAGAAAAGCAGCATTGAAAACAATCTTGAAGCAGAATGCAACAGGGCAACAACAAAAACCTTTTTTATACATACCTCTCGTTTCTTATGCTTTCCTCCAAAAAAACTGGCTTTTCAATTCTCCTTTTGGTTTTATGACTGTCTGTCACCTTGTCTGATGACAGTGATAAACGTATGTATTTTTTAACCGCAGCACCCCAGATTCGAGTCGGATAACTCTGCCTTGCATATGCGGGACGTCAGAAGCCAACAAACACGGGATTTGGTCGTTGATAATTGTGGTGGTATATAACCGTGAAATCGTTCCTTTTCAATCGGCTGGACTGGGTCGCATAACATAGATAAGTCAGCGTGATACACGTCTAATTCTCGAGGCGTTACACTCGATCAATTTGTTCCATCGACACACTGAAACAGACAAAAGTTACGTCAATCGGGCAAAGCTGGTGACGATTGACGGACTTACCGACAGGCGGGGCAAAGAAAGATGATAATCTCATTCTTTCATTCATTTTCATTCATGTTTAATAAGGAGTCCTTGCTTGGACAGAAGCGTTACACGAAATGTTTCACAATGGAGTATACGCCGGTATTCTATAGATATAAAAGAGATACAGCGAGTGGGTTATTGATGCTGAATTAATCTGTCGTGTATTTATGAGTGTTTCGGAGGAAGTCTGACTGTTACACCGCGTTTCGGTGAGTAGGGTATGAAATAAGCATGTCTAACAGTAAACTATCACACAACACTCCTGTTTGCATTTGCCGCTTGAGGGTGGCGAATATCGAGTGGAGGTCAGAGGATCACAAGGGGACAAGATATGAAGAACTGATTAAATAGGTTAGACAGGATAAATGTCTCTCGTTATCCAGGTGGAGATTCAAAACAATTTGAGGACATAGCATCGAACCGGCAACAGTGGCCCTCTTCCTGTCAGATTTCAAAAGGACAGAACGCTTGTCGATGTGTGTGCATTGTTATGCCATGTATTCTGTTTGTTGACCACAGTGTTCTAACCTCGTTTTTCCTTCCTTATTCTTATTCCAGAATAAACCCATTAGATAGAAGGAGAGGAGGAGTGTGTGGGGTGAGCCTTGTGTCTGTTTGGATAAGATCGATTGTGATAGGTGTTGTTGTTGTTGGTGGTGGGGGTAATCAATTTGAAGCCAGGGTAGGTGGAGAGCTTGGACCAGACGCTTTTGTGCGCATAAGTCTGGTGCAAAAAGTTGAATGCTGATCGCCTCAGCGGCGGGTAGTGTGTGTAAGCGCACTCCCTCAGAGGACTAAGGGAGCCAACGATAAAGTACGCTGAACGCTGATTCCGGTCTAATTTGATGGGTTTATCCATTAATGATCAAGAATGGCGCTTCCTGTGCTCCCTGTACTTCTCTTTCTTAACCACTGTGGGCAGCGTTCCTTCATCCTTGGTAACAGTCGCTTCGCCGTGCGTCCAATGTACGTTGCACTACAAACGCATCTGAATGATCAGATATCCAAAAAGTGAACAGCGTAGGGAGCTTATCTTTGAGAACACATGATAATCGAGCTGCGATGTAGGTCCGCTTCATTGTACGCGTCAGACGTTTGTTCAAGAGGTCAGCTATCGCCCCTCTTTATAAGGGTATGAATAATTTCTTCTTCTGAGCCTCGTGAACCTGTTCGGATAGTGGCTTCTTGACTCAGCTTGAGAATTTTCCCCCATTATCAACAAACCCTCATATGAACTGTACAGGCACGATTGTGAATCATTCGAAAACAATTGTTCAGCCTCGGACTTGTGTTCCAAAATTCTTACTTACTTTGCGGACAGCATAGGTTTCATTGAATTGTGCCGCACTACGAGGAATGTGCTCCCGGCGTCCCGGACACACAAGGCAGACAAATGTTTGTCGCTGCAACAGTAGATGGATTGGGAAAACACGACATTTGCTAATATTAGGAATTTGTGGAAGATTCCCATAGGAATATCAAAAGCCAAACAACATAGCGAACAAGCTTGTTCTCATGACTTCATATTCAGGCCTTTACAGTTATGTGTACGTGTTTATATCTAATATAGAAATTAATGTGATTGGACCATAGAGGTTAATTATGAAAATACAACAATGTCTATCAATTTCGATCAGAACGCGTGGATAAAATGGGGACAGTGGGCGAAAGGGAGAGGTGGAGAAAGGTCAATTCTGGAATTTTCGGTGACCTTTTTTCACGTGCAATTTGTCACACCATGTTGCGTCATCACGATATGACTGAGGCCATGGTTCGGGTCTTCACGTAGGTTTGGTTGGGGCCACGACAACGGAAATGCAGCAACCATCTTCTTCTTTTTGCACAGTGTTGGGTTCATTATTTTGATCGCTACAGCTTCCGCTGTTGCCAAGTGACGTTTCCGAACTTGCTTCGATTTGTTTTGGGGTACTTTGTAGATGACTTTGAATGCATCGTTGTCTGGCTGATGCCCAGTATCAGCGAGGTGAGCCATAATCGCACTGGTTATTGTTTTCTTGCAACCCCTACTGAGCCAGACCGGTTTATGTTCTCTGATCCTTTGGGAGGACTGCCTCATCGTTCGTCCTATATAGCTTGCCGACCATGTGCAAGTGAAAGAATAAGTAGTCATAGATGAGGAGAGGATGGACAGCTTATCCTTGAGATTTGTGCAGAGCTGAGGCCGGCTTGTAAAAATCAAACGTGGAGTGGTGGCTAGAAATGTTTGTGAAATAACTTTCTCCAGAAGTCTTCTTAGTCCGCAAAAATGCACCCAGTCAGGTAATCGATTGTAGTGAACATCATTAGTTTCCTCAAAACCCAAACAATCTCATATTCGATTGCTGTGTTGCAAAACACACTTTCTCAGTTTTGAGAATGAAATTTTGATTTTCTCGTTATCATTATCAACATGAATGGGAAAAGACGAACACTTTCAAACTATGACGGACAACATGATCATCCTTCTACGTTAATTTACTTTTAGGTGATCTTAGATCAAAACGCCGCGCACCTACACTGCTCTTCCAAAAGTTCTCCACTGGTAACCATATAGAATAAAAACAAACTACTGATGTTGACTGCTTCAATGATTGTTTACTCGTTCAGATGCGTTTGGGACGCACTCTACGTCGGTCGTACGGCAGTTATCTATTCCAAAGTAGACAGGTCGTGAGATGTTAACATTTCGTTTAATCTTCTCAATCGCTGACGTAAAACAAAGGAGCACATTTATAACACATTGGATGTGTAAATCCTAGTGAACGGAAATGTGCAATTAGACAGGGACTATTAGAATTAAAAACAAGTCAACTCCACGGCAAGTGAACTGATTGGATCAATAACTTTTGGGCGCATATGAAGGAACATCTGTGCTGGCTGAGTCGAGGTGGTTCCGGATCTATGTCAAGTGCGATTCTCGCTCACTTGGTTAGCACTGGTCATCGTGTTAACCCAATTGAAGTTTTCCGCATTATCAGGTCCCCCCAAACGGGTCCAAATAAGTTAAAATGCGTGCGTTGGCCATAGCCGAGGCCATGTGTATGAAGCATTTGACCCCCAAACTATGTGCCCAGAAACGTCTTATCCAAGCCCGCCATCTCCCCTGGGTTCGCAACCCCCTCCCCCCTGCTCCCTGCACACACACACATTTACATTTTCACACAACAACACCGATCCCTCAGAATTAGGTCACACGATCAACGTGACGTAACTGAAAACCTCGGTAGTACAGATCTGAGAATGCGGTGTGCAACACACACACATTGACGCATACTCGAAGTGAAGGGTTCCTCACATTTTATTGTTTTTCTCCCAACCCTTAGGTTTTATTCCCCTCATATGAACTGTAACGCCACGATTATGAGTTATTGAAAACAATTGTTCGCCTGAAATTGTGTTCTAAATCCTACATGGCCCAAATATATGTAGAATACATTCTGGAAAGTCAGTATCCTTTGTTTGTACCATGTTTCAAATTATAGTCTGAAACAACCGATCGCCTTCAATGTTTTCTATTTGCATGCATCTTACCAAACTGACTACAGGCCTCATATGAGAGAATTTCAAAGGAATTTCTAATTCACTTTAACATCTTTCTTTTTATGGCGGTATTTCTGGTGTGCATTTGTTCCATCGAATACTATTTTAGTACTGTCGCACACCGCGAGTTTTTCCATAAAATTCAGTTACAGACGGAAAATTTACTCCATTTTTAGCCAAATAGATTTCCAAGTTTTCTCCATTCCATATAGTTAGAAGCATCGTTAGAAGAACTCATCAACATTTTCCTATCACTTCGCATGCTATACCTTGGCAGATTTCTAACAAATCCCAAACACGACATATCTGTCAGTTTGAAAGCCCTACGCTAACAATTTCTGTCTTATTTGCAACCTCAGTTCCTAGTCCACATTTTATTTGTTGCTTCTGCCGTGTTAGGTTGATTATCTGGTTGGTAAATATGCACCTTTCTGGTACGTAAAGTATTTGTTTAACAGGAAAAATCCTTTTTTTCCATTTCGAGCTTCTTGTTCGTGTGAATGAATTCGTGAAACATTTAGCAAACTTATAACCAAGGTCTGTGGGGGCAGTCCGCAGCTCAATTTAACCTTGATGAATATCGAAGTTCTTCACTGGTCATTGACTGGGGTTTATAGGTTACCGTATAACGTAAATGGGGATGTGACTATCCAAGACAGTCAGTGTGGCTTTAGAGCTTTGTCCATATAGGACTGACAGGTGCAAACAGCGTGCCTCGTGACTTAGGCTGAAACACTGTCGCATTCAAGATTTCCATATAACTAATTGTGGCTGTCAAAGTGTGTGTATTCTCACATTATCTGCATTCTGTGGAATAGAAAGTTGCTTATTCATATACTACTCATACGGATAATTAGCGCTGAATTCATTTTCAATTCCCGAAATAATGTCCTCGTTTCCCGGCAGGATCACGCAGAATAAGCCATCTGCACAAGGTCACAAAGTTATCTGTCACATGACCGAGGTTAGCGAAACAACGGGATCTTGTTGTCCAGCCGAACTATCCCCGGAGTTTGTGTTACTTTTTTCGATCTAAAGTGCACGTCCGTGAGGTAATATGCACTATATGTACTTACATCTAAGTGTAATACCAAGTATTTCATATTGTTTTGACCACCGATCGATAAATCTTGCATTTGGTTAGCATCGTTTCACTGTTTGTCTGAATCGGCAACGTACATCCTTCGGAATACGTAAACGATCGATCCGCTGCCCAAAGTTTCTATCTCGTTATGATGTGACCGTTTTGCAGAATGATATGGAGTGCAATTACCGTTGAAGAACTGTCACTGCAGAGTCCAACCAACTGTTTTTCCCCAAGGCTGGACAAATTACAACGTGGGCATCTCTGTTACCAAGACGGTACCGACATCTAAAAGAAATACCAAAGGTTAAGCAGTAGGTAAGAAAGCACCAAAAGTGGCTGCTGAAACGCAACAGAAAGAGTGGACCATACCAATCACATGGTAGACCTATCGATTTTTGCTAACCACCGGTCTGGGACGAAATGTTCTTAATTGTTACAATATCCCCATTGTTCATCCAAAAGACTATTGAAGGAAAGAATTCTTCTCGATTACTCATTCTCAAGCTTCTGTAATAATATACGATCATGGGGTAGCAACAAAAGTAATGATCCATGATATATACTGGGCTGGTTACACAGTTGCACTCATCTGAATAAACTGATAACATAATCATTCAGTTACCATTTAATTATCTGAATAACGGTTGATTAAGTTATATTGTATCTACAATATGTGAAAAATCCGCTTTGNATTTGCCTCAGCTTTTTAGGTAGATTCTGTAAATGACCTTCCGCTATTTACTGTATGCCTCCTGCTGATCAGACGTCCCATAATTGAGCTACGAAGGGCCTTTGTAAGTCGTTTTCTCAACCAGGCAGAATGCTACCCTTGAATCCGTTTGGTCAACTGCCGACTGGTACAGTTGATGCAACCGGCTCCGCATGAGCATTAACTGATAAACACAAAGAAATGGTTGACACTGATAGTCAATTTTTAAGTCTCTGACCGGATAGAGTGAGTAGAACATCTTTAATTTGACGGTGCAAGCGTGGATTTTAATGGTTTAAGGGTGTCTTTTACGAACGCTTACTGATACCGCTGTAGAAAATAGGTAGGTTAATAAATAATCTTTTCTTATGGCGGTGTAGAGTTCGCTGTTTTGCGGTTTTATCTTCAGACACTCTTCGATGAATGTGACCGAGTGTCCATTCCATTGGAAAGTGCTTTTTAATTCATATGTCAGTGTACCGCTGGAATAAACCCTTCTTGCACGATGGGCTAGACAACGCATTCGTTCTTGATTGTGCTGCCATGTGCAAGTTTATATATTGCCCAATCCAAGTGTCCTTTCTCTACACGCTACTGTCACTGCTTCCATCCTCATGTCGGGAAAGCATCACATCGAGGAAAGGATTATATCCATCCCTTTCGGGCTCCAGTGTCAACTGGATCGACTCATGTGCCTCACTGAATGTCAAAAACAGTTATAGAAAATTTGTTATTGCATTGCTAACGACAAAGATATCACCAACGTAGCGACAATAAGTATCCAGTTCAGAGGTCTTATCACAAACAGAGCATTTGCATTCGGTATTGCCATTTCGCTCGAAAATCACATTACACCTCTTTGCGGATTGATTCTACATCAATTGCATCTTGATCCCTGATTGCCGCCTCATTTTTTTCAGTGTTTCCAAATCAGAATCCTACTGTCCTCTGCGAAGATGTTGCTGACTACCATAATGTTTGCTTTAAGGAGTGTTGCCCACTTGAAACGGTCTTCATTCATGATGGTAGACATTCATTACCGTTATTGAAACAGCCACAAAGACAGAAAGAACAGGCCTGTAAGTGTGGACAGAGAACCCATGTCAAGCGGCTTAAAATTTCGACCAAATCTGAGATAAATCGTTGAAGTACATTGTACAGATACGCTGTCCTGGGGAACTTCAGTTGTCGTGGCATGTGGAGAGCTATCAAACGCCTGTGTGGCAGTATCAATAAACACAAAAGGGAAGATGCCACTATTGAAAGATTCGATTCCGAGTGTAGTCCAGTTTCACAATGCACAGCCCTGCCAGACTTCTTCAGCTCTACGCCATCACCAACCATCGATTCCGCCACAGTCCTCCGACAGCTATGGAAAACGAAGATGAATAAAGCATCCGGTCCGTGGTACTCAAATTATGTGTGGACACTCTTTCAGTCCCACTATCCAACATATTCAATATACTGATCAGCGGAAAAAGTCCTGACATTAGGAAGCTGACCAAGATAGCTCCCGTTCCCAGAAGAGAAGAACGGCTAGATTGCCGTGGGTTCTCACTGGGTCTACTGAAGACGACATACATCATTGTGCATGTCGCTCTTCGCGCTCAACACTTTGCTTACCTTGGGATGGATATTTACCCTTTGTGGCTGATGGGGTTAATTTCTTGTGAAAATTAGGTTTACAGATGGGTCTTATCTGTCTGGTACCCTACTCTTCATTCATTAGACGTCCGTCAGTGCAATAAATTGAACGGCATAGGACGGCCGATGGGCTTTGACTTTGTTGGCAAAATCAACACGTCCTCGTTTTTTTGGTGTTCAACAAGGGCTTCACATCGGCTGATGTCGGCGGTAGTTCAGATGAAGCCTTTCTTTTCCGAAAGTTGGCATACCAGAATTCCCACGAATGCGTCTTAACTAGCATTGATATTAGTCCTTTTCGGTGCAACCGAATGTAGTCATCGTCTTGCTTTTATTCAGTCGTTTTTCTTCCCCCACACTGCTGTCTTGCTGGAGAAATTAACTTTATTGTACTCTGAATTTGGCTTCCATTTACATCAAAATACTTGCATAAGTCAGGGACGCAGAGAGGCGTGATTTACGCATCGTTCTAACAAGTTGTCTTTACTTCATTAGTATACCGAAAACAGTTGTATGTTGCATTCTGTTTGGGCTTGATTATCCAACAAGCCCCACACTTTTATTTCTTGATCATATAACGAGAGATGTTCGAGAAGATGGCGGGCATTTTCGTGACCTTTGACCTCCAAACAGGCCTACATATCGCGACGAGACTGCACCTTGAAGTGGTGTGATGGCTTGTGTACCTCTTTGACCCAAAGAGCTACACGGGATGGCTTTTGCCAAGCCGCAGATCTAGTCATGCCTGGAAGGTCAATGGGTAGAGGTCAGACGAAGTCCAGTCTCATGGTCCACCAGGTTGGGGGTTCGACTAGAATTGACGTTTCAGTCGGTAAAAAATGGTGGAGGAGTAACTGATCTAAGTAGGTGGGCCTCCACTTCGCTTCACCCGCTGCCTTGCGGTAAGGTTCTTGTCAGAACTAAAGGCTTTGGACCAGAACCCTAATCGTTCTCCTGTTTAGTGGCTGGACATTCTGGCAGTACCCGTCAATCAAACTCAAATGCATACACAACCAAAAAATAATTCTGTACTGCATCGATAGTCGCGTAGGATAATCAGGACCGAGGTGCCCATTGCATCGAGCGGGGTGGGTAGTGATAAGTGGGCCACTGCTCAGAATTCCGAAACTTTGTTTAACTCTTTGTCTTCCGTACCCAACCCTATCCCTTTACCCCTTCCTCCAACCCGTAATATTCCCTCAGACAACTTGTTCGTCATTTGCCTAAGTTCATTTCCAAGTAGTTCGGTAAGTAGTTTACCACAAAAGAGATTGTAGATTCTGAAGTCTCGTCAGCCACTGAATCTGGGGGCTATCAACCTGGGGAATCTGATGCACGGAAGGTCAACAAGCGTGTCTGATGCGTACAATGCACTCTTTGGGGATTGATGTCTGCTGCGTGTCAGGGACTCGAATCCAGGATCCTAGTGTTGTGAGATACTACTCACTTGTGAGTAG
>UZAN01054557.1:0-13164 GCA_900618425.1 Echinostoma caproni | reverse complement strand
CTATTTGGGAATGGAATTATCTGGGGAAAATAAAATAAAATAAAAGCACAGATTACTAGAAACGAGTTCATCATCATGAGACCGGAAATCGGGATACCACGATTACACATTTTTGTTTGTCCAGTCAGCCGATCCTCGAGATTACTGATGATGCGGTGTGTGTGTGGGGTGGGTGGGCCAAGGAAGCTTTAACGCATGCACAAATTGTTTTTGAGCACACAGAGGGGGTTGTACAGACGAATACCCACCGCTTCTGCCCTAGCCAACATCCGATAGCGAATCTGCTTCGATAATCACCCACGAACTTTGTACAGGGGTCGGAAAGCCTCGGACACGTTCATAATATGTGAAACCACTGCACCGGTGAGTGGCCTAATCGTTGCGATGTTCAGCCACGTGGGGTGGTGTTCACGAATCCGTTAGTACAAACGCCTGAACTTGTGGCTTATGTACGTTGTCTAACAGGAACAAGTAGATGAAGATACACAGAATGAGACCGTAGAGTCTGAAACTTGGTCTTTCAGCCGCAAATATACAATTGGCCTGGACGTGAACAACCCACGAAGCTTGGGTGCATAGAAAGTGCTATCAATTGTGCCGGATAATCTTTTTTGGCTGATCTCAGCTGATATTTCCCCTGCTGGACGGCAAAGAAAAGTAACCGGATTTGTTTCTTAACCTCAGTGTTTTGTAAAGAGTTTTACTTGCGCTGAACCATCCTGTCGACTAAACGCTCGGGGTACCCGTTACGTACACAGATCGATTTTATAGTAGGGAGTTCTTCTTCTAGCGTATCCTCGCTACAGATCTTTCTTGCTCTGTCCGCTTGGCAACGAATCAGGTTTCTTTTAACTTTCAGTGGCACAAAGCTTCGAAAATGAATGTGTTGGTATTTCCAAGTTGCCTGTCTATACACGGAACGCTCCACCTGATACATCTGCTCGACGGGTGCAGCAGACATCTAGAGACGTCAATTTGTTGTTACATTCCACTCCGGTTCCACTCTGTTGAGATGAGCATTGTTTAACCGGTTTAATAGTTCCGTTATATTCGATGTTGCGTTGATCTCAGAAAAAATGTGACCTACGAACCGCGTGTGTGGTACACAGCCTTCGATGGGCGACTGATGTCTCTCATGAGAATGAAATCGTTTCCAGTAATCTGTGATTTGATTTCATTTTCCCAAGACCATTTTATTCCCAATTAATGATATCCATATTCAAATGTATTGGCGTGAATACGAATCTTTGTAAAACGACCTTGTTTGTCACGCTCTGTTGTTTTGCTTGAAATGTGTTCTGTGGAAGTATTTGATATTGTATTGTATTGTATTGTATTGTTGTAAATTCTGCAAGCATGAAGCTCACATTTCAGTTAAAAAATGTACACAGTTTGGAGCAAGAGCGAAAATGAAAACAACTTTGAAAAAAAGAGATTTATGTTCCAAAACTGTTAAAAAATTCTGTGAAATCTTGCTCTCTACTAACTAGAATATGTGCTAATGAGGGTACTGTAGAGCTCAAATATATGTGTATTCGAGAGGGAACACAACGATATTGCGATCTAGTTGAGGAATGAGAACAACAGTGAGTTAGGTCAGCGTGTAGCAGATGTACGGAGTCGATGAGAATCTTATGCGCAAAATTTTCACATGCTTTCAAATGACGTTCGCATAGGTGAGTTATCAACTCCTTTACTGGGGTTGAAGAAACGCGGCTAACGATGGTTGGGAAGAATAACAGGTGAACAATAAAGTAAAATAGGGAAAACACAATGATACACAAAGTTGGAAATAATTGATTGTGGAATACGAAACTGACGAAGGACTTAGGTATTGTTGTTCAAGAGGATTTAAGCTGCTCAAACAACTGTGCTAAGGCTTCGTTCGCTGCTATGAAGAATGTCGGCTTAATTCGGTTGGTCTTTGACTGGTTTGAATCATCACTATTCCCACGTTTGCTATCAGCGTACATTCGACCCTACACAGAGTACGCCATCCAAGCTTGGAGTCCATGGCTTCAACGTGATCCCAAGAAGCTTGAGCACCCACAAAGGATGGCCATCGAGATGGTCAAGGGATTCCATTACCTATCATACAACGACAGATTGCAATCATTGGGACTATATTCTGCTCAGTACCGCCGAACTCGAGGAGACTTAGTTTCGACGTATCAAATACTGAAGAACCCAAACCATCCGTGTCGATCGCTGTTCATGTTATCGAACAATGTACACCTAAGGGGACACCGTTTCAAGCTACTGATTCCCAAGTGTTGACTGGCATGCCGGCGCCAGTTTGTTGCAGTCAGAGTATGTAAATCTTGGAACGTCCTTCCATCTCATGTCGTTTGTGCACCCAATATTGAATCTTTCAAGCAGAGACTCGATGAAACCTTGGCACACGTGACATTCCTGCAGCACTAAAATCAAACGCAAATTTACCGAAACCTACATTTTTTATTATCTCCTACCCGGAACTCTATGTGACCTCTTTTTCGATGTGTAACGATTCATCTATGCAAATATCCGATGAGTACAAAAGTAGCACCAGTTTGAAAATTATTCCCATCATACAACTTTGACTTTAAAACTTTAGCCTTTTATTTATACATGTTTGTAATGTCCAGACAGTGTAAGTTCCTTGAGCATGAAGAAGTGTTTCTAATCAAAACGGAACACGTTAAGTCCATGGGATCGATTGGGTTCACATCCCACTTGATGGTCAGCAGAACGGAGTCACTGACACTATCATTAATCGAATAATAATAATAATAATAATAATAATAATAATACTAACTATAATATTAACGATAACCTGGTGGCTAACTATTGTTTATTACATCTACGAATCAGTTTGCTCCGACGAGCTCTGTGTGCGGTGTTTTCCACAACATGCTATAGGTGTTTCATTCATACTGATGTAGCTTAAGCTGTGATTTGATAGGTTCCTCAGGGTGTGGGGTGGGACGGGCGTTCTGAAGGCACATCTGTCGGGAATTTCGCTGTTTTAGTTTTGTTTCTTTGGATAAACGGTGCGTAATGTTGAGCATGTCGTTGTAGTGGTGCACATGTGAGTGTGTGTGTATGTCTGTGTGCAAACACAATAATAGTCCGTGTGACGAAAGGGGTCTGGATCTTGCCACCTGACTGCAGCTGAGCCAGGTTTATCTATGGTATGCAAGGACTCGATTCCGTTTCCTTCAATCGATTTGTGAGAATAAATATTCAACTTGATAAACTAAGAGTTGACGGAACACATTAAGATCCGCGAGGTATGAAACATCAGTGTTGGAAAAACACACAGTGGCAACATTTTATGAAAAATTCTCAAGTCAAGTCAAGTCAAAAATCGTTTTATTCATCCTAATGGATGAATTTTCAGCTTCTTGCACACACCAGGATCATTTATCATTGCATATACAGTCACACAGGGAAAAAGTAAAACACAGCATCGTCAGTGCAAAGGAATGTGTGGCGTAAAATTCTGAACATGGATATCGATCTCGTAAGAAATTCAAAACGGTTTTTCCTCGAACGGACGCCTTTTGAGCCAGAAATCTTGAAAGATATGAGATGACGGACAAACGATTGTCAGTGGTAAAAACATACACAATTCTATAATAACATCTAGTTACAGAAGTGAATATGCATTGTTTACGTTCTGTGTGTAATGGCTGAGTGATATCTAATGGAATATTGTAGCGGAAGTTTTCGCACGGAATGAAATGGTTTTTCGGCGTTGAAGTTAGGCAAGTGCACATAAGGAATACTGCTTGTGAGAGAAATAATTTTACTAGACCGGCGTAGAATTGTGTAATCTTTAACTCTAAGACCGGCAACTAAATTTGGGGAGCAGTAGAGAAGATGAGTAACAATACATGAATATACAAATCGAGTGAGAAAATGCAGCGGAACGTTCAAAGAACGCAACCGGGAAATAAAGAAACACAACCGTCGAATCTTTACAAAAGTAGAAGTTAAGTGTGAGGTCCAGGTGAGATCTCGGCAAATAAGGACAACGGGGTATTGCAGAGAATGTGCTGTGAGGAACAGGCTGGTTGTCAACATAGAGTACAGAACAATTTCTTTCAAAAGAATGTATTTGTTTTCTTTTGGTTAGTGAGAAGGTGACATCCCTACATTTAGAGGCACTGAGAGATAATTTGGAAGACGAAGACCACAAATTTAAGGCAGATAAACTGGTTTGAAGCTAGGAGAAACAAAAATCACCTTGGAATTTGGAACCTATTGTGACATCATCAGCACACTTTATGAGAAGATCATTTGGGTTAGTGGGAAGGTCACGAATATAGAAAGAGAAAAGAAAGGGGAACGGAATTGCTCCCTGGAGCACCCCTGAGTTGATTGGTAGGGAGTCAGAGGTTTTTTACAAGAAACTGTGAATTGTGTTCTACCAGGAAAATAATGTTGGAGTAGAGAGAGGGTAGTTCGAGACAATCCAGCACCTTGGAGTAGAGTCAAAAGCCTGCTCCTGCCAACACAGTTAAAAACATTACTATAGTCGAGGAAACACACACGAAATGCTCTGCCGTGCATGTCTAGGGGTCACAAAACTGAGTTTACCAAATGAGCGAGAGCATCTGAGATAGAACGTTGTTTGCGATAAGAAAATTGGTTTTCATCTAGCTGTCCAATATTGGGAATACTGTTACCAAGTATAAACTTTTCGAAATTTTTTAGTAAACTAGAATTACAGGTGATTGGTTGTAATTTTCCAGCTTCTTGTTTTGGGACTGATGTGATGCGCACAGGTCTCCAATAGTCGACAAATTTTATTCCTCGAAGCAGCGGTTGAAAATACCGGCAAGTGGCTCCGCCAGATAATACGCACATTCCCCGAGAACCACTGGACATAGACCGTCGGGACCGGAAGCTTTTGATATTTTGAGGCACTTCAGCAGCGCCCATACCTGACTAGAGCTGACATAAGAAACTTCATGACGGTCAACTGATTGAAAATATGGATACGATACTTCAGTTTGAGTTGACATGGAAAACGTGCAGTTCAGTTCATCTACTGTGGGTTGAGGCCCACGTTGTCTGATGTTTGTTCCATAGAGTTTTTTTCAAAGCGCTCCAGATTTGCTTACAATTATGGCCACCAAGTAGGGTTTTCGTGTAGAGTTTGTCAAGATTCTGAATCCCATTCTTGATCAGCATTGACGTTTGTTTAATTAAAGGTTGATCACGAATTTTATATGCCCACTCCTTGGTTCTTCTGAGGTTCTTCAAAGTGGGAGAAGAGAATCTAGCGAGAATGGTGTATTTAGGGGCCAAGGGGCAGTAGATATCAAAGCGGAAATTCAAATAGGTCGTGAGATGTTCACAACCGATTGAGACAGTTGGATCAAAGAAATGTACCAGAGACCATTTCTCTCGGTGATGCCAAGTGGGCCGGGTCGCACAGTCTATGAAAAATCTTCCGGCTGGATGTACATGTCAGTGTCCTATGATGTGTTTTGAGTAGACTTTTGGCAAAACTTTGATGATACAATGATGGGAATCAGCCCGAACGGCTTCTATTCTCACAGCAAAATTTACAGAATTGTTCGAGAAAATAAGATCAAACTGCGCGTTTCCTCTTGTGGAGAAACTGACAAGATAGTGAAAAGAGATAAACAAATCAAGAAACGGACATCTGCATGGTTAAAATCGTCACTAACAATAAAGAGAGCCTTCCGTGTAGTTAGAAAGTTTGAATATCAACACATCAGTAAACGTCCGTACATCCAAAGCTGTACTGAGATTGTGGAAAGTAAATGTTTAATATCACTTTAACATCACTTTGTACACTTACACCAAAACGATTTGGCATACGTTATTAGACCCCTACCTCGAATTTCGTAGTAAAACGTTTCTATCCGACCAATGTATATCAAAGAAATCCACATTTCTCGCAGCATAATTATTCCCAATGCACGGTTTTTTTCATCTTTATCATTTTCTTGCAGTGACTCATTTTCCCAACTGGCGATTGTACGTTTGATGAGCAAATAGCAGGGATAGATATTTTCTGACGTTTTGTATTACGTAAGGCCTCCTTGCCACCCTGCTCGGTGTTTTCTAAGGAAACCTGATCTAGACGGTCTGTATCTTTCGTACCTATTTTTGACTTGATGACTGAACTGATAAAAAGAACCACTCCTGCGTGATATTTCAAATTTGTTTAAAGAATCCTGGAGCGTAGGTAATCATGAAACAATGAAAGAACTTTTATTCAAACAATTAACTCCAATGTGTGATGTAAACGTTGCTAAATTATTCACCGGAGCACAAATGTAACACGGACGAAATTCATAGGCCCCGCCGGGATGTGTGTGAACTCGTGGGAATATATCCTGGAAGATTTTCAAGCCAGAGAGAAGAAAATATCTTGGAGTGAATAAGATTTATATTTGATAGACCAAAAATAAATCTTGTCTTGTAGTTGTTGCATATGAGAACAAAGTTTGATTGGATCTCTCGACAAGCTTGCGGTGATGAGTTTTGCGTGCTCTACGGTTTATGAACAAGAGGTAACCGACCAGCGCATTTGAGAAACAAGGAAGGAGTTTGTAAAAACAGCATGTTAAATTCCTGACATAAATCTGTAGATTGACATCGTTGATAAGACGCAACAACAACAACAACGACAACAACAGAGTCCTAATTAATTCTAAGATTGCCGCGCTTTTGAACTGATAATAGTAATGGTAGGGTGAATTTTTGTGAACGGTGTTTATTATCCTCGGAGGGATATTATATCCACCTCTCAAAAACGGAGATATGGAACAGTAAACATTTTATTATGGTTTCATATTTTGGGTTATTTCTGGGCTTTTGAATGCAAAACAATGTACCGTTTGTGTTTCAAATTTGAGAGTTTTACTCACAGGAGTTGCGCATTTTATACGGAAAAAAACTGAAGCGGTACGAGATGTATTTTAAATGGTTTGACGATATACGAGCATATCATTCAAACCATCCCTAATCAATCATATGTGATGTGGCATGCAACCACCACACTTTCTCAATTCTTCACGAAGCTTTTAAAAATCGACATTTTTAGAAAATAAAATGTTTCAACATTCGTTGAGCATCTTCAATTAACCGCGATCAAAGTCCTACTTCAAAATAACTAAATATCTAAAACTATCAAATCATCGAATAGAATGAAGTTTGTTTATGATTTGAACATTTGAATTGTGTTATTCAAGCACAGTTTGATCCCTGTAAAATTTGAAAAAAAACTAATTTTTTGCGTAAGTACGAATTCACCATCCCCACGTGAATGACTCCAAGGGAGAAATTTTAAAAAAAAATGAAAAAACAACAAATAGATATATTTCTTTTACGAAAATCCATCAAACTGTTTTTGTGCTCGTATTGTGTTGGCGTATTCATTAGAAATTCCGTCGAAACAGGCAAATAAGAACCGGACTGGGTGATGGGTAATGGTGACGAAAGAATATGCTAATTTCCTTTCCGGAAGTGTTTACCCGTGGTCAACCGAGTAACATGTGAATGTGTGCGACTGTGAATCTCTGACCTGTCCGAAGGTTAATGGAACATCTTTTCAACGGGCTACAATTTTATCCATACGGAGAAAGATGCATGCAGATCGATGCGGTTTAGGTAAAACAACTGGAAAAATAACGGATCGGTATCACAACTGAATCTAACGGGGTAACAGTTTTCATTGGTACATCACTCGGAAGAACTTCAGATAATGACCAAGACTCACGCAATTAATCCGATAGAAATATGTTTATACTACAATAAACGGTAATTAGGCAATTGCAAGTTACTAATTGAGTAAGTATTGTATGATTTTAAACCTAACAAAGCCTTCAACGTATTGGCGTTCGAAAGTAGGGGAAAAAAATTGATGTAAAAAAAATGCGACCAAAATACTCAGGATCCGGTGAGTTGGAAAAAATGAAAGACCAGGTAGTGAATCCAATAAAATGACTGCCTTTTTATCAACTATGAGCACCGGGTACAAAATGGATTTGTATCCACGATCGATCCGATACCAAAAGCAGTTTGCAAGCTGATTAAACAAACGAATACACCGTCAGTTTATTAAATTGCTCTAGATTTTAACTAACGATTGTTCCTGTTTATTCAGTAGAAATGAGTATCCCATGATCTTTGTACAACACATATTTATACATGTATTCCTATGTGCTTCCATGTGGTAGAAACGAGCTCAAATTTAAAAAAAAACGATGGCAGTGCTTCCGCGTTTGGTTTTGCCCACAATGTGTGTACTCTAATCCGCGTTAGGTGCAGCCTCATTTTCAGTCTGCCATCAGTCGCATACTGATATTCACGGTGGTAAGAAAACCCTAATTTTAAGCAATACTGCCGACAACTTTTAATTGTGTTCAAAACAGTCCCACAAAGCATAGAATGAGAGCACCAATTGGCAAACAAGCTCTTTTTCCGTATATCTTAATCATGCCATTTCAACACCATAAATATGATCAGTAACAGAGAAGGATTTACAAGGGACAAAGGGAAAGTGTTTAACAGTTTGTACTGCATTTGCTCCAAAATTTCATGCTGGGTCACGTGACCGCAATCCGGAGTACACATACACACAGAGGAGGGGGATACTGACTGCCACCACTGTGGCTAGAATGCGAAACTGCCTGTGTCTACAGTACGTTCTGTTTTAACGACACAATAACCGCAATTGTAACATCGCGTTAATTTGTGTTCACAGCTCTTTTAAAACCAGTCTATTGGTGAATCAGCACTACGATTTGATGCTTTTAAGGGACGCATACCTGACGAGTGCCAAGAACCGCGAAATTTGTTGGGTGCTTCCAGGGAAACTCTCAACCAATCAGGGTGATACTTCCGGATGCTCGCTGAAAGGTGATTGGTCGTTTGGTCAACATACTTAACTCGATAGGCCCAAGTTAAACGAGTAAATACAGGAGCCAGAAGAATTGGGGCACTCTATCTCTAAACTGTAGATACACCAACGGGTTCGATGTGAATAGAGTTTGGAGCTTAGCCCCGTAGAACGATTTGTTGACCACATTTGATAACATTCTGTGCACAATATCTGCCCTAGTCTCGCCTTTAAATGATAAAGAATCGAACAGAGAATTCTTCTCAGCAATAAACATCTCGGACAATGCCGCTTGTAGTTGTATTTTCAGATTCCACTAAGCGCTCCGAGTATCCCATCNNCTGGATGAATAAATTCTTCACTGTAACTCTGTGCGGATTCTTCTAGCTCTGTTGATCAAACAGAGTATGAGATTCCTCCTATTGATACGAAGTGTTTTTTTGCCATATTGGTATGAGATGAGGACAAACTGCAAATGAAGTTATTTGCTATTTTTTGCATACACCTTTGATTGTTTATTCATGTCAGATTCACGTGATCACCTATGAAATCACGGGTTCAGAAATGTAACTGGCTACTTTCTCCTCCGGGGTAATTTATACGTGAGGGCATCGGTATTGGGGTCAACCGTGTTTCTACTCGGATGTTCGTGAAGTATGACGCAATACAGTGGGGAATGATGAACTTTACCACTTGGAAAATTACGAAATAGATGTAAAAAATCAATCTGACTCATAAATGTTACTGTTCGTGAAAATGCACATCTAAGCTTACATCATCCGTTCAAGTTATTCTTATAATTTAGGGCTTTGAGAAAAACAGAATATAATTGCTGGTCTCACAAAGACGACCTTTCGTTGATTTAAATGGTTTGGTTTTCTGTATGAATGCACAATTCTTCAAGTCCTATCACACCATCTGCGTGCACCTGTTTTAATCAATGATCGTTGTCCATCTTCCTTCTGAAAGTCAGATAAATTTCCACATTGATAACAAGGGAAATGAAGCGCATCAACTCGTCCTATACGAATCAAGTGCAAAGCAACCATTACAGTCATTACTCACAAAAGTATGAGTAGTAACTAACAACACTACTAGTGATTTTTCTGTTTCATTGATTCCGGAAGATGTGGCTAATCGACGGTCATTCTTGAGCAAAGGTGTTTAAACACTCTAGTTCAACTAAATTAATCACTGGTATCGATCACAACGGTCTATTATCATTCCTTCTAAAGTATGATGGCATTGTTCTGACAAACGCTTTCACTTATCAACTCCACAAATCCTTTTGCACATATTCCATTCCATTTCTGTTCCCAAACTGTGTAGAATCAACAGTCCAATCAAAGTTTTCCCTTCCAAATGATCTTATTTAAACTGGCAGAACGTGTCATTCCCAACCACCCACGATGATCCTCTCAAGTTTGAGTATAAATTAAACCGGTACAATTTAGACACTGTTTTCTCTCTCGTGTTCATTGTGTTCCCAAGTCCCTAGAGGCATCCGCATAATTTGTAAGATGTGTTTTCTCAGAATTTTCATCGACTTTTCACTCTGTTCCGCGTTTCTACATCTTACTGGTGTGACTGGTTTGCTAATTCACAAACAGAAATTCAACGTGAACGGCTAAGTACGAAATCATTTCTAAACCGCTCGTGAACAATGAGGGTGTGGGGGTGTGTGTGGAGGGGCTGAATGGCGTGCTTCAGCGAACGGTATTTTCTCCGATCGAATGTTCTACCTACATCAGTGACCTATCAGCGAGTTCTACAGCCCAGTTACATCAATAACGCTGACAACGTGGTCCTTCCAATACAATCCAGGTTCTGTGCCTCAGAACCGTTCTACTTCCTCCAAGTATCTATCGCATATCCATGAACTTTTCGTTCGTTCTGGACCATCTCATAATTTATCTAAGAATGAAGTTTTACTGTATCTCTCTCTANAACTGTTTGTGCCAAACACATCCTGGTACACGAATCATTATAAAAAAGAAAAACGTTCCATGATTTGTGAGTGGGCTGAATACTGCCGGGTTGCCCAGACCAAGGCAGGTGAATTTTCTTAAGGACCACACAACTGGAGCCTTTGACTAGCCAAAGCCTGATCCGCAAGGCAGCGGAACGGTTTGAAAACCGCGATCCATTGGGAGTCGGCTTCCAGTTCATCGGATCATACACCCTTCGGACGGAGTCAAACATCCAAAGTGCCCAATTGAGCCGGAGATTACTGCCACAACCAGGAAGTTGTGTGTGTGTGTGTATGGTTCGTCCGCCTCTTCTTGGTCGATTTGGAATCAGACGTTTAAGCTAACTCCTCTAGGTGAACTACCAGTGGTTCACCAACCCGGTTATAGCCCCGGATAACGGCTTTTCGTCCCCTCATTCCGGTGGGGGAAAAACCTCCACCACCAGAAAGGCAATGAGTCGGGCTTCCTCAGCAGAATTAGCTGTTTGAGACTCTTGGTCGTATGGGAACATTTTGCGAGGTGCAAGGGACGGGTGATCAACCGCAATCCTAGACACCCACCCACCCACCGCCGACCGCACTGTGGTTTTTTGGAGCTAGATTCCGCGAACTACTCAAGACTCACGGTTGGCATAGCCTTAAATCGGATATCCCATGCCGTGCAAAAAAACTTTGTGAACAATCTTTTCAACCTCGACTACGCAGACAGTTGAATACCGAACAGAAAGAAATTTCCCTTCCTGTTTTATCAGGGTGGGTTTTTCTCACTCTTCGTCGTGATTTGTCAGTTATTATTGCCACAGATGATCCATGTGTAAAACAACTGTTTGAACCACACTTTTCCGCATGTGAAACATTTGTGAAACAGACATTGTCCAACCATCCCGTCTATGATTGTGTTATTTACTGATCGTGCGTTAATGATCACATAGACTGCAGCAGCAGCAGCAGCAGCAGCAGCAGCAGCAGCAGCAGCAGTGAAATGATTCAGTACATAAATACATTGTGCAAACCTGTTGTTTTTGGCTTCTTTATTTAAACTCCACTCATCGTTTACATGGCACTTTAGTTCTGAACTACTTTTCAACCTTTCGGGAGGGGATAAATGTTTTATTCTTGTTATTTTTTACGGTCAATAAAATGGATTGTCTTGACTCGACTGAAATACGAGCATCTGTTTAGGTAACAGTACACGCAAACATCATATTAATCTAAAACCTATCAAGATGAGTACGGTAGATTAGGAAAAGTTCAAGTGAAGTCAAGAGTTAAGAGTGCATTTTATTCATTCAATGTGGACAAAACTATCAGTGAAACGGATGTTATCACTTTTACTTCGCCCACAAACGCGCCTTTCAAACTGAGTTTCCAGACATGACAAACAGTTACTTAGATGAGAATGAAGAGTATTCTCTCACTCTCATTTTGGAAATACATTTCAGTCTCCAATATATCATACTTGTATATGGATGGCTATGGGTAAAGGGTAGTTATTTCTGACTTTATCTCCCACTTCTATGGTCTTTATCTTCTTTCATCACTGTTTAAATTTGCCTGACCTTGAGTGTCACGGGATGTAGTTTGTAGTTGTTTGAAAGTTACAGCTGCGATTTCGAAAATGTTTTACGCAAAGCAACATAGGAATTCATTCTTTTTAATAATTGATTCCTGTTTTATGTGATTGCGTATTAGGTTGAGCACATGTATTCCAACTTGCTCATCTCTTTTCATTCAGTGCATAGTAAATAAGTAAATTAATGAAAAAACGAAGTATTGAGAGAAACAAATGTGATGAAAATCAGGATGTTGCACGACTTTGGTTAATATCTGTAGTCCCCTAGAAACCAATAAACGTGAAAGGTAAGATACAACGGAGTTGTGAAAAGCAGTGTTACGAGTATATAAAGGTTTAAATTTATTGCGGGTTACAGAAGTTGAAATGGAGCGAGATAGGGCCGAGTGTATAAGGCATGTGATGCATCGGACGACAAGATTGAGTCACACGTCTTAAGCTGTTGGTTGACAAGAGCCGAAAAAAAGGTGACGATTTTGACACAATTCAAAGTTTTATCATGGGATAAGCTTACAAGCTGGTGCTTCTCTTGTCCCATCGGATACTTACACAGATGAATCGTTACATATCGAAAAAGGAGTCACATAGAGTTCCGGGTAGGAGATAGAGAATGTAGGATAAAGTGAATTTCCGTTTGCCTTTAGTGTACGAATGTGAGGTGTGCCAAGGTTTCGTCGAGTCTCTGCTTGAAAGATTCAATATTGGGTGCACAAACGACATGAGATGGAAGGACGTTCCAAGATTTACATACTCTGA
>UZAN01054548.1:0-15379 GCA_900618425.1 Echinostoma caproni | reverse complement strand
TTCTCCTTAGAAAGAAGACTCCGAGGTGACTTGATCGAGACATTCAAAATTATGAATGGCCTACCAGGGACGGAGCAAGCGGTTTCTTCGAGAGAATGCAAAGCAATACTAGGGGGCACATGTACAAGCTGAAGAAATTGCACACGAGACTATCGGTGCGTTCGAACTTCTTCAGCAACAGGGTAGTCAACAAGTGGAATAAGTTGCCGCAGGAGCTGGTAGAGCTAGGGAGCGTATATACTATCAAGAAGGAGCTCGATAAGCTCTGGCTGACTTTATTTCCCGAAATAGACGCATAGGCTAAGACCTGGAAACAGGGGTGGGATTTTCGTTTACTAACCACCCCCATCCGAGGAACGCTTCCAAACGTGCGGTCTCTCGCCTAAACAAGGGGAGAAGACACTTTTTCTTTACCCTNGAGACGGAGACAACTGAGACGTGAAGAGAACGTGTAGAACTGCAATATAGAACACTCGCAGTGGTAGGGGCCGGAACGGGGCTTACTACCGGAGGAAATCTGGACGCTCGATTGGCCGTGGCCATCTCCTGTCCTGTCCAAACTGACTGACTGACTGACTGACTGACCTGTTCTGTCCTGTCCTGTTCAATGTAACCGTGTCTTGATACTCCTTAGTCACACGGGATTTGTTGAAAACTGAAAGTATCCTGATGCGAGCCATACCATCTTTTGGTGATTTTGCGTACTGTCCTTGATTGAGCGATTGCGTAAAGCGTACGGATCTACCAAGAAACTCAGGGAAGTGAGAAGCAACAGAAGAAAACGGCCGTTTTGAAATTGTCGGGTAAAAATTCGCTACTTTATGGACAGTGCGCCGATTTAATCATGTGAATCCACATAAACATATGAATTAGATTTTCAGCGTTCAACATAAGCCCTGCATCAATGCTTGCCTATCCGACACTCGTTGCTATAGCAAAAAGAAGCGCGTGCTACAAAAGCGCCTCAAAATGCAAAATATGGATTCGAAGCCGAAACGATATGTGATGCCAATACCTTCAATTGAAAAGGTTAAGCTGGAGATTTCAGAAAAGGAAAAAGACCCTAAACTCCAAAAAGTTTTGAATTATTCCATGGAAAGAGAACGAATGGCGAAACTTGATCGTTTGAGGTTTTATACGGTTTCATGTTAAATTTTTTATATTTATTAGCATCAAAAGAGCGACATCCGCATATAGACTTGCGCAAATTGAATTAGCGAATCGACATCCTCCAGCGCCTGCACCTCCTGTCCCTCTTTTTGTAAGTTCTATCCAATTTTTTTTCAGTAGTTATCTATCTCAAAAATTAGATGATGAGCGATGAACTGAAGTTGGCAGTAAGTTATTTTAGCAAAAAGTCTTATTGCTAGAAAAACTACAAAGTTCTGAAAGGTTACGTGGAAAGCAGCGTCATCCCTCCGATACAAGACACATGGTTACAAAATATATTAGAGATGATACCAAAAAAACTGAAATCTGGAAAAGAAGCAGGTCTCAATCAGGTGCTCAATGAAGTTAGAGAAAACTTTCTTGAGAGCCTGAAAAAATCCCTTGCTCGTCAGACACTAAAGAAGCCAGATCTTACTCAGCTGGCCAATGATGACCTTGTTGCTGCACCCGAAGAACCAAAGTGAGAATGGCGTATCAACACTAAACCTTTAGGAACATCAACTTTTCTAAGCCATGGCATGCTGAATACGTGAAACACAGAAAGGAATTGGTATCAAGATTAATGATTTTGTATCCACATATGCAAAAAATCTTGGATTTATGTCAAAAAGTTTTCGGATCCATGCGTCTAACTGAGGTTCGGAATTATCGGTGAGCTTTTATTTTCCTTGATATATTTTGTAGTGAAATGGGGGCGGTTGACTTTGAAAACCTTCGTGTGGCTGTGCAGCAAGAGGTTGCCAGTAACATAGAATATTTGACACATAAGTGAGATGTATTGTCTTATACAATAATTTTTACTCTAGGTGGCAACCCAGAGTCTTCCAGTTGTTTTCGGAGAAACATTCTATTCCAACCTTGAGAAGTGACGCTCTGGAATCGTTTATCAACTGTGTTTCCACAGTATTGTCCATTCAGGTAACGGAAGCACCTGTCTAACCGAAATGAACCAGGTGAAACACTTTCTAGAAAGAAATCTCCAAGAATGGGTAGATTTATTTGACGAGGAACATACAGAGAGACTACCCGTTTTAAAAATGTACCTGACGTATGAAGATCAAAAGGTTCAATTTTATCCAAGTTTTGAAGACTTAGAGGATCTTATTTTGTTTATCGCCGATCAAATCACTAATTCCTTACAGCAAGTAAGTTACTGAAAACATGTTTCAAGTTTCATAATGAACAAAAATAATAATTTATTTTTTTGTTACTCACCAAATGTAGAGTAGAACGATATTGATAAATAAGTGCTTTATCCAGTAATTTAATCACTAGTTTTCCCCCATTCAATTTATCAGCACATTCAATGTATTAAGCAAAATGTAAAACTTTCAAAAGATACTGAAAAGAATGAACAGAGCGTTACCATCCTGCGGTATTTTTTCTAACCCTTTACCAAACAACTGAAAAGGTATCGAGATTTTTAAAAAACGCAAGAGCTTTTCTGGTACTTATAAGATGAGCTCAGATCATTATTTGGTAATCACAGATTGTGGTGCTTGGAGCATGTGCTATGTACGTTACTAAATGGGCTTCCTCCTAATGTAATGATTTTAGGGCAGATACTGAGTACAAAACCAACGATAAGGGTGCTCACAATAGGGCTTATAATAAAGGCATTAAAACTATAACCAAGAGACTTTGGCGTGTAGTTTGATGTAGCCTGTGTACGGTTGAGAGTGAGTGTCTCGGGTCGTGGCTGTTTGCCCAATCCTTGCACATCTCGAAATGCTCTTACACCACCAAGTGTCCCAAATAGCCTTTGTTGAGGAAGTCCTCCTTACAGATTTCCCCAATCGGGGATGTTTCCCCACTAAAGTAAGATAACAAAAAGCCAGCATACAGGGTTATAACCGGGGCGATGAATCACTGACAGCTAACTTAAGGGAATTAACCAAAACTGCTGATTCCGAACCGACTCAAAAGAGACACACAAACCGCAATATTTCACATCTTGGTTGCGACAGTAGCCATCAGTTCGATTGGGCATCGAAGTCTGTTGGGCATTTTGGAAATTTGACAGCATCCAAAAGGAGTAGAATCCTATGAAATGGACACTGTCGCTTACTGGATTGCGGTTTTCACACACTGCCTTGCTAAATTGCAAGTCAGGTTACCGACACTGCGTGATATAGCTAAGTGTCGTGAACAGTGGCTTTCATGTTTCTTCCCAGGTTATTTACAATCTTAGTTAACTGAAGCCTTCCATTTTCTCTTCTACTGTATCTACGAATTTCCTGTCTTTATCCTACTGTTTCATCCCGAAAAGACGAAAACCGAATAAACTGAAACTGAAACTCTGGTTACCTTAACCGGAGCAAATGGTCAGCCTCCATAGAATATGTTGGCTGGAACATACGTTACGCGTCACCAAATGGGATGCCATGGCGAGCGATGATTTTCAGGGCAGGTAGTGAGTGGAATAAACCCAAAGGTGGTCAAACTAAGAAGTAGCAAAAGGGTATGAAAACCCTAACCAAAGGTATCGGTCACATAGGTCCCATTAGGCTCCCTGCTGGGGACCTCTGGATGATCCTAACCGATGGCTAGAGACACTGAACGATATTGCTGAGTGTCGTAAACGGTAAGGCTTGTGCAATTTCTCAATATCTTTGACACATTAGTCCACTAAAATTTTCCAGTTTCTATTCGACTCTACTTCTAACTTTTGTGTCTTTCTTCTACTGTTTATTCAAAAGGGCAGCCAAACATTAGCAACCAAAACTGGTGTACAAAAGTGCATTTTTAATGGTTGTTTAAAGTGAACTGAACTGCATGACAGGAACAGTAGCCACATGGCCGTTTCAGGTCACAAACACAGTCATCATTTGCTTTGCCACACTGCGCGCATGTCGGAATTTCTGTGATGGTGCCCCACCAATCGGCGTCTACTGAGCTGATTATTGTTTATTATCTGGGTTGAAACTGTACAAACAGGTCTAATCACTCCTGTTAGTCACCCAAACCGCGTTGTAGCGTCCACCACCCAGCGAGCATGGTGCAGCACCAATTCACCCGAACTGCTCTGTTTCTTGCTGAGCTAATGAGGGTACCCAGTGTTCGCAAACCTTTCTGAGACCCAGGTTTTCACGTAGGATGATGCAACTGAAATCCCGATGGCTTTCATCGGCTGTCACTGTCACCCACACATCATCCTCTACCATCATTTGTACATCAGCAACGGTGTCCGCTGTGATGGCCTCCGCAGAGCAAACACACCAGAGATGGCCTACCACGCCTGGGTTCTGCAAACCACTCAGTGCTTCTTAAAGGCGCTTCATCAAAAATGGCAGCTTTCAAACGATAAACATTCTACTGCTGCTTCAAACTACATTTGTAGTCGTATAAATTTATCGACCTTCTTGGACATCGACTGAGTTTCATCCTTAAAGTTTGAGTACAGCGACCCTTATAAATAGTGAGCTTTTCGCGGCGACTGAAATTTAGCTCTGTAGGACTTACACGGGCACCCTGCCCTCAATCCTGAAGACTGAAAACTGAAGACTGAGTCGCAATCACTGAACAATATTCGTAATAGTTTACAGTATACATTATCCTTGTCCGGCCATCTGCACATCTTATATGTACGACGTATCGGGAAACGTTTTGCTCAGCCCTCGTATATGTATATTCTATTCTAAAGAAAAAAAACTTAGTAGATAAAGAATATAGGCATGTCAAACCAAACGAAGGTACGACAATACGGGTCTTGGGACGACAGAAGGCACACAAACCCCATGTACCATTGCGACCTATTGACGCATTCACAACAGCACCTAAATGTAACCTCTTCCAGTTACACCGTCCATTTTCAACTGCAAACCAAAATGATGCAAACGTTCCACGGTATTTTTGGAACGCTTCAAAGGGCTGACAATCAAATCAGACAAAATGGTGGTCTTCCTATACGTGACCCCAAAGGTTAACACTATACCGAAACAAATGGCCATCAAAACATTCAACACTTGTTGTAAAACTATCTACATTTGCAACTGAGAACTACGCTATCCGTGGACGGACTATTGTAACCTGTAGAAATCTGTATGAAAACATGCTGCCAATCTGACGGGAAGGTATACAGCAGATGCGAGAAATTCCTGTGGGTCTGCCGCTCTCAGATCTGTTTGCGGAGGCGATTATATAGCACTTCGAAGTCAAAGCTTTTGAAGTTCTTGAACTTTGTCTGTAGATACGATATATAGACGACACATTCATCATACTCAGAGTTACTACGGCACATCAGTTCCACAAAAGCATCAACTACCAGGTGACTTGGATCAATCTCAAACTAGAGGAGAAAATGATGAACAATTCTGCTTCCTCGATATCCTTCCCGTGAGACAACTTGACGGAAGAATAAAGACCACAGTCTGTCGAAAAACCAACCATGACAGATCGCATCCCCAACTACAACAGCAATCATCGCTTGTATTACCTGAAAAGTTGTGTGCAAACTCTATTCCGCCGAATAAAAACACATCTGAGAACATTTCAGCTAAGGACAAAAGAAAAACCTCGACTGTTTCAATTGTCCTATCTAACGCATGTCCCAAAGAGCTTTATTAATACGTGCATCAGGGGTAAAAATAAAGCTAACAACACACGCAAAAGATGAAATTTAGATAACGTTACCCTACATACACGGCAAGTCAGAAACCATTGAAAGTATACTACGACCGATCTTAATTAAGAGGGCACGTGTAAGCAAATGTTCGTATTGCTTTGCCTTTTAAAGATAATAATTTATAACTAAATTAGTAGACCATAGTCGTCCTGAAATTACAAAAGTAAATCTGCAACACAAGTAGTTACTTTTATTGGAAAGTCAATTAATACAGAAATGCAACATTTAAAATTGTGATAACTGACAAAGAGCACAGCTGTTTCGTCCTGTTTGGGACTCGTCAGCAGTGCGCACTTTTCATGTCCCTGTCAGGACTCGAACCGCAATCAGTCGGGTCAGGACCTCCACCCCTTACCCTTGAGCTATAAGCCCATCAAGAATACCTGGTGCCTCTGAACAATCGAATGGGTTAATCCAAGCTTGATACTCTAAAATTTTAAATTATACTTCAGTAGTCATATTGAAGGTATACAGTGCGGAACAATGAAAGATCTTCGAAGAATGTGTTTTTAGTAAACTGAAAATGTAACACTAAAGCCTTTTTTAGAACTTGGATATGGGCATGCACAGCATTTAAACCGCAGCTGTTTCCTCTTTAAGTCAAATACTTTGCATTAGTTAGAATTCATTGAGTGATTTGCAGCACACCTGCAGGTTTTCCATATCGAATCAGAGGTATGAAGAAGTTAGCCTCGACTTTGAATTTGATTGGTACAGCGCACCTTCCAGGTTGGGGCCTAGGGGATGAGGACTGTCGTTAGTTAGAGACGTTAAGAGTTATGGCACAGAATAGAAGTCAGTGGCGCAAATTCTGTACTGTCTGCCTTTTGTAATTCCGTGCCCATAAAAAAACGATAAACTACCACACACAAATTATCGAAAAGCGTACGGTGAAACACAAATAATTATTTTTATCCCTGCTATCTACTATTTTCCATTGTAACCTATTTTACACTTCATTATTTATCCCAATTTACCCTTCCCTGTTTCTGTAGCTATTTTGTGGCTTTGGCACCATACTTATATATATGGCATCCAAATACAAACATTGCAACAAATCTCATCGGGAAAGATTCATTTGAAAAATGAGGTATCCTAACATCGGTAACGTAATAAATGATTATAGATAGTGAGTAGTATTGATGGTTGCAGTTGTATTGAGAATAAATTTTAGTGTAGATGAGGAAACGATTCTTTTATGTCTCAAAAATGAAGTGCCTCAGGAAAAACCAACATAAGAGTCACAAATTTTCTGGCTCATTTCTTTTTAAGCCTAAAGCAATCGTTCAGTTTTCAGAGTAATAAAATAATTATTTAGAATCATTTTTCAACTGCGAAAATTCAATGAATACCCAATCCTATTGCTATCGTCTAAAAACGAAAGACAGTCAGTCAAACCTCATTTTTTGATGTTAAGCTCCCAGTCTGTGTAAAACAAATATTGGGTTAGAGAACAAAAGGTGAATTTTTAAGAGGAGGAAACGAAGGTCAGCGAATATGCTCAAAACAGCGTACGTGCTGCAAGCATCTGTATTTCTATTCTATTTTCACTACCTCTGTTTTATATATCTTTCATTTGATTTATCTAACTGATAGCCCAAGTCCCGCAAATTTGGACAATCCGTCTTCTATTAATCTCCAGACGATTTTTTCTAACCGGGAGAAGCAAATGTGTACAGATTTACCACCGAAGACTGGTTGAGCGACGACGCGTTCATTAATTCTATCGATCGGGCTTATCACAAGGTTTTCCACAGAGAGATCGGATTGAGAACAAACTTGGTACGATCGTTGATAGTTGTTATGTGACCTGCAGTGTTAAGATGTACAGAGGGCAAAGCGCACGACACAACTCACCAAAAATTGTGCCATATTCGAGGTCATATGCGATCTAGTAATAGAGGCCAATAAAACAAAATAGGGTCTTTACATGAATCTAGGGGATGGCGTTGAAAAGTCAAAATAGTGTTACTACACAGGATATAGCGCGGTGGACAAATGCATGCGCAATAAATATCCTAATCAACAAGAGATTTTCATCCTAGTCTGAAAACGCTATTGCCAATCACCCTAATATTATTTTTACAGCCACTTCCCCCATTTTTCTACTGACATTTATAAAACCTGTGTTTAAGAATTTGATGAAAGTAATCATGGTTAACTGTTCAGTATCGAGACCCAGTTCCACCGTGGCGATTCGTAGCTTCACCACAATATATATAATAATAATAATGAAAGTATTATAAAAATTATTTAGTTGCACTAATTTTCCTTGCAAGAAGCTGCCTTAAACTCGTCTGGAGATATTTTTGCCTTAACACTAATCCCAGTAATCTAATTATTCATTTGTTTCGAAATGCCTAAATTGCTATCCATATGTATTCAAAAGTGTTGTTTAGGTTTAATACCAACCAAAACACATTGAAGGATACGCAATATAATACCACATTGTGTCTATTGACATGGTCTCCCTCCCGAAGATTCCTACCTTACGATCTTGGTTAAATCCGGGCTCGTCAGCACACTTCGTAGATGCAAAACTCCCGGAACATGTATTGACCGAGGCGCGGAGTAAGCTACGAGTGGCTGTTCGGCGATACTTAGAGGCACCTTGTCAATTTTTTACCAAAGTTTTCTGTAAGTGCTCCATTTCTGTTCACCATGTTCAGCTACGTTGACCTCTAGTCGAGCCGTATTCATTCTTGCTTGACGGCTCGGAAGCCAAAAGCGTGGAGGACTTTTTGAATGGAAAAAGAGAATTCCACGAATACAAAGATGTAAGTTTCCGGACAATATCATTTTTTACAAGCAATTGTTCACGAGATGCCCTTAAGTTTTTTCATTTTATAAAATCATGGATAGTGTCGAAGTTCTAGTAAGTATTTATGGAATGTCACAACGATAATTTGAGATTATTATTAAAGTCTTAAGCTTTACTTTACTCAAAGTCTATGTAAGTGAAGTCACAAAATGTTTCGTACACTCAGAGAGATGCAAACTCTGTCAAACCCGTCGGTAGCAACACGTTCGTGAAAAGGTATTGACATTACAAACAGATGAATACATTCATGAACACTACCTCCATTTGATTGACTAATTTTCTACTAAATGGACTGATCATCAGATTTTTCACTCGATATACTGGCCGCGATAAAGCAGTCCCAGTCAATCTCCCCTGCATCAAGTAAACTGAGGCCAAAACCTCGCCATTTTTTGCATCACAAAATACTGGATTAGCATAAAAGTGGATGAACTCAAACAAATCGACAGTTACGACAAACTGCAAGTGCGGCGGGAGCATAGAAGTTCGATCATTTCTGAAGTATGCCTATTTAAAAAGCTTGGAAAAATCGTTAAATATGAGATGAAAAGAATATGTTGTTTCCATGCATCCGTAGATTTACCTGTGATGGGAACTATTGATATTTTTATTTGGTTAAACTTTTACTAAAACGAAGATCACTATTTCGGTCACAAATCACACTTTACCTCTTGGAAAAGACGGGAGTAATAAAAGTAACCGAGTACTAACAGTGATAGTACCGAATATGATCTTCAAAGGTGTCTGAAAAATTTAGCAGAAACCCGCTGCTGAATTATGGGGATTCTAGCCAGACGAGATAGACTAGAAATACTGTGAGCGCTGATGCGGAAAAATCAGTAATGATAAACAAAACGTGCTAAGGCCAGAGAGTGATACCTGGATAGATTACCGTGTAGATGGTAAGTAGAATCAGTGCAAATGTTTTGTACAAATTCTCCACTTGCGGACGACTGAAGACCACACAGTTTCGTAACTAGTTCATCAAGATACTAGACTGAAAATCAACAGTCGACAGCAAAGAATTAAAGAACAACTTTCTTCGA
The DNA here is from genome assembly GCA_900618425.1 of Echinostoma caproni. Classification (NCBI taxonomy): domain Eukaryota; kingdom Metazoa; phylum Platyhelminthes; class Trematoda; order Plagiorchiida; family Echinostomatidae; genus Echinostoma; species Echinostoma caproni. The sequence goes on along the minus strand of UZAN01054548.1, from coordinate 5,718 downwards.
AAATGACAGGATAACGATAAAACAAAGAACAAGGTAAACATATCGATTAACATAAAGTGAAATTGTATCTCATTGGATGGTCTGAGTCTTTTTATTTAGGAAAATCTTCAGTCAATCGTAAAAGTCGATTTATTTACTTTAGATCGTCCTGAAACAAGTGAATACAGTTAGAGTGAATTTATCGGAGGAAATTGTAACATTTTTCAAAATGTTGAAATATAGAATTAGGGAAGATCATTTAAAAACGTGAACTATTTAGGGGACATGATTTTGTGCCCAGAAAATGTTCGAATACGTTTTCTGCTTATTCTGGCATCTTCAGTTATGTCTTTTATAGTGCGGTGTTAGATATATGCAAACTTCACTTTGCTTAAACCAAATTATCCTATGGGCGTTGTCAACGAAGTCAGCCCCTGTTTGAGTGACAAAGTGTCCTGACTTCTCATCCGTGACAATTGACAGATCGGTTCAATTTATCTCTTAGTGTTTTCTTCACTATAGCAAACTTGCTTAATTACATTTAGCAGGAAATTATACGAATCGCAACTGCCCCGCGTCCCAACTGGTGCGAACTGTACAGGAACAGCAATAACAAAGAAAGGTTTCCGTGTAAAAATCAAGTCTTGGTAATGCAAAACAAAGGGTCTTGATCAAGACAAGCAAATTATGATCTAAAGACATTATGTTGACAAAACGGGACTTTAAACAACAAATTCTGTACAATTATGAGAAGTATACGGCTGTATTTGGGGTCTTCAATAAAAAATTTAAAACTACTAATCTGGCACCCTCAGAGAAGTCAAATCTTCACTTGTAGGCAAATGAAGCGAAATATCGTCTGTCTTGAGTAAAATGTTGTTTATCCAATGAACACAGTCCACATGCGGAAAATTATATCCCTATATTGATTTCTGATATAAATCCTTCATTCTAATATAAATCTAATGAGTAGAAGCTTCCAAGAGAATTAATTATACACACATTGTTTCACAATGCTTGTAACCTCATTACTATTCATAAAGTTTCTTAAACTTTGAGCCTATTCTTGCTATGACTTATTGAAACGGTCGGGCATGAGTGCCGCTTTTCCGTAAAGAAATTAATGCAATTTCTGTACCACAGTATACCGCAAAACTCCATAAATTGGGTACAGACGTGATGACACTGCCAAACACAGAATACTTTGACCTTATCCGGCTTGATTGTGAGGATGTGAAGGTTGGACTTTCCAAAGAGTGTCGCCGATTAGCCAACGCACTATTGGAACGCGTAGTGGCGGATTTCAAGCGAACAAATGATGAGTGAGTTTAACCAAAATTATTTTTGAGGATTCTTCAAGTTGGTATACGGTCATGTCTATTGTCCAGAGAACTTGCCTTATTGCAATTTCTGCGTATCGCTGTCTGCAGCATTACGCCCTCTTATTTTTGTCATTGTATGGTAGCTACTAACGAGTAGTATAGAACTGTTTTTTGAAAATTTAGGAGCAAATGCAATATCATCGGCAAGAGACAACATTCAGAAAACGTGGTTTTTATAATTATATTCGCAATTTTAAGGAAGTATCAACTCGCCGGTGTTATCTAATAAGTGTTGTCTATTTACCCTGAAATGGTAAGAGTATAAGGCACATCCAGAACCGGTAATAGTCATTCAAGACATAACAAACGCGATCTGTGATTGCTCATACTCATCTCAATCCAGTTATATTGCAATCACCAGCTTCTTGGCGGTGTGTTTCCGCCAAGTTGTCTTTATTGTTAGTGGTGATGTATCGAAAAATTATTTTTATCTAGACGCCTTCAGCAGAACTAAATCTCTTACCGGTTTTTATTAGCATCTAAATAATTCATGCATCTCAAAGTTACGTGAAAATCGGACAAGTCGGGGATTATGGGTTCAGCACTCAACCCAGAATTACACGATTCCTATGCATGCACCGCACTAAAGAATTTTGAAGAAGACCAAACAACTACCTTTTATCTGTCATCACACAGTGAACTCCATTGCCAGGTTTTTCCATTAGGTTTCGAAAGCATTGTTTGTTCAATGAAATGGCTGGTTTATCTGGATGGGCTTCGCATGTGACATGAACATCATATTTAATTTTGATATCACATATTCCAACATTATTTCTATAGAATATGTGCCGGATTTGAAGAAATGCGTGAACGATGTAGAGCCATACCTCAAAACAGTGAAGAATTAATCGATATGATCCAGTATATGGAAGAAGCTCGCTGTCAGGGTATGGTTCGCATGGAGGAGAAAATTTCAGTAAGTCTGCAACAGTTGCTTCTTTTTGTCCCAACAACAAAAGCAAGAACGAAAGTAGATTACCCGCACATTTTCTTGATTCGTTTATTGTCTGCTTCATGCCAATGTTGTTTTTGCTTTATTAGGGCACCATATTACAACAGTCTGAATGTACGGCATTCGCCCCAGTGAGCCATATATTTCATCACCTGCAACCAAAAATAATTGTCATTCTTTGATCCGTAACCTGGAAAGCGGAGCGCACCTACCCCAATGTTAGGTCACATTAAAAGCGGCAAGTCGCTTTTACCAGTTTTACACAGCAGCTGAGAAGAGAGCAATGCCATGTAATAGTCACGCATAAGTAAAAGTTCTTGGGCTGTCAGAAGTGGTGCTGAACGACCTTTTCTCCCAGTGAAATACTGTGCTGGTTCAGCATACGATTCCTGTCATTGCCGACTCAATATTACCACCAGACACGGGGAATGATTTGAATATATCGGTGATCGAATGCAGAAAGTCCATCAGCATCCTCAGTGTGAAGAGATCATGATCCCCTAACCTCTGCCCCCAGTGACGATGAGCGTTCCTCTCTTGAGGGGAAGTCGGATATCAAGATAGCACCCGTGGTTCCGCAGGCTGGTGAGATTAACTCTGGGGTTTGCTTTTCGTAATACAATTTCCGCTTCAGCATCACCTCCAGTAATCACCAAACTCTAGAGGTGCTTGAAGCTTTCGACTGTTTCTCATTGATCCCCATAGGGTCTGAGTGCAGACGCAGGCTCACATCAGTCTTGTATAAGCTTTTTATGTTTGGGTGATTTGAAGCATATATATGATTGGGAACGTAAGAGCCATAATTAATTGTATATTGGGAAACTTCATTCTTGGACTAAGTTTCTTGCGTTACGGAAAACACGAACTTTCGTGCATGCGGTACCACTGCACCAACTGGATCGCAAGCAAACTTTAAATAATTTCTGATTCGGGTTTGTTCAGCTTCACTAATGGACAGTTTCTGTGAAAAAGAGCAGCCGCAGTAGACAGTATACTTCTTTCCACCTCTAATCAAAACACCTCTAGTCAAATCAAGTTTCCCGTGCTGTTTTCAAATGAACCTTAACTATCCACTACGCCTACCTCCCGTCTGGTGTACGTAGTATACATGAGATTGATCCCAAAATTACCACTTCTTTACTCTGAATTTATTCTCGCCTGCTCATTGAGCTTCTCTAATTGTCTGCCAGCGTTTTCTTACCAACCGAGTTGACTACTTCCATGCATGTTGCATGACACAGGCACTAAACGACAATTTGGTTGGCAATGAAACGGTTGCAAACAGATCGATATGCTCAGAGAATAATTAAAAACGATTTCTATCAACCTGAGCAAGGAGAACCAATTTTGAAAAACTTTCCAAATCTTGAACTTTGCTGATTTTGCTCTCTCCTCGTGTTTTCACGATCCAGAAGCTAAGGCATGAAATAGAACGATTAGACGGAGAACAGATGTTGGAAGATACACAATCTGTAGTGTTCACAATTCTCAACTACATTTCATCAGGTGTCTCCTAACAGCATAACTTATCCTTACTGCCACTAAACAGAAAGCTTAACCAGACCGAAATGGCCCAGCACCCAGACTAAATCTCAATTGTCTATAGCGAACATCACAAAACGACCAATCCACATGTTCTTATTCTGTTTTTGAACGATTTATTTATTATGCGGAGGCACAATTTCCGGTTGTAACGAAGGCCATCAGTCTTCACACAGATAACATGAAAAAACCGGGTTGAGCGTAGAACCACCTACAACTACTAAAAAATCAGACTGCTAAACAGTGTAAGCTCTGCTACATTGTAGAGTGCTTTTTTCTGGTTTTCAAATAACACACTTTTCCGTAGGGAATAGAACACAGAACAGCTTTCGGAATTTTATTCGAGGTGTAAGTTCTAGTTTCTCCCCATGCATTTTTAGAAAGTTATCAGCTTTCAATAAACTAATTTGATGACTCTTTGCCGAAGACGAATGCTCAGATAATTATTTACTGTATGACTGTCAATTTTTTCAGAGACTGAACTCGCGTTCAGAGGTACCGTACGCTACTTCCTTTTTCATTATGCTATATTTTTGCTTTCGAGCTACAATAATCCAAAGCCATAGTAATCGACAACTTCACGATGAAACGTCTTGATAAATCGTCTTATTTTTAACCAATGAGATAGGTCCGGTTTATTCCGTGGGAAATAAATACGTGTACCAACAAATCCTGTATGCAACTAAACAAATATCATCAACAAGTAACAAGTTATGCCAGACACAATGATAAGATGAATCGATCAAAGTGTGAGTTAGCCTCTGATACAGATACAATCAGGTGATCTGGGATACCTCGTGCATAACGGGGTCTTTTCTACCCTGTCCAAGATCATTTTGGCAAAACTTTTCATTCATTTCACGAAAAACGAGAGCATGAGCGAATTTTAGAGGTATGCCATTGTGCATAACAACCGCGATATGATGCACCATTCTAGTTTTCACATCGTTCTTATACCCGAACGTCAATCGTGCGTAGCTCAGCTATTTAGAAACGTTGTTCCAATGTTCCAATTGAGTCTTCTATTTCACTGAACCTTGTTTACACGAATACCTCTGTGCCTGAATTATGGAAATTTCCACGGAACCCCCCCCCGTTTGTCCTCCCCTGATTTAGAAGTTGGATGAACCTACACTTCATTCAGGTAGAATTTTAGAATTAACAAAACCCAATTCATATTGAACGAAAATAAAATAATTCACTGAATGTTTGTCTTAATTCCTTTCCTAGTGGTCACGTGAATATTTGGACTACCTTCTGGATGTCTATCACTTCAACCCGGAGGATATTGCGCAGAACAGCGCGGTCATGACATGGAAAGCACGAATTCAACCAGAGTTTGATGCGAATGATAAGGTACTTTACTAGTGCTATTTGCAACCCCAGGCGAATTCAAAAACATTAGTATCTGCTTATCGCCCCTCTGTGGGCCTTATTATTTGAGCGTTCACGTGTTGCCCTCATTCTTAATCCATTTTATTTGCCAAAGAATTTGTGTGTGTGTGTGTGTGTGTGTGTGTGTGAGTGTGTGTGTGTGTGCGGAGACCGACTAAGATTAACCGGATAGCTGTTTCATTCTTGTTGGAACTGTTCCGTAGCGCGCATGATTCCTGGATCCCTTTCAGGACTCAAACTATTATTCGAAACCTTACGCTCGAGCTTCATGGCCAACAGTTAAAATTTTAAACACAACTACAAAGGTTGACTAGTGCGCCTTGTAATTCCATACAACATCAGACACTACGGTATGTGCATAGTTATTATTCTTCGGTTCGATCACAAAAATGATTTCCACTTCGTTGTGCTTCGTTTAACTCTATAGATTCGAGTACAGCGTTAATGGATGATGAACATTCTTCCGTT
>UZAN01054546.1:0-11569 GCA_900618425.1 Echinostoma caproni | reverse complement strand
CACCGATGGTTAGCTACACTGAGTGATATGGCTGGGTGTCGCAACCAGTGGCGCTCGTGCATCCACTCGTTATTTTCCTAACACCACTCTATATGTATTCCCCATCTTCCGCTTGAATTTGCTTCGACATTCCAATCTTCATTTCGCTCTTTTATCCAAATGGGCAACCGAAACCGGCGCACGAAAGTGCATGGTTCATGGTTGTAAAAACCGAACTGAAACTCTTGGAGATGGGTTACGACCGCTAAACATTTTGAGGCTGAATCCGGAAAGTATTCGTTTTCCAACTAAGCGTAAAATCTTCATCCTCGTAGATGCAGATATGTTGAATTTTCAGCCGCCAGATAAAAAGTGATTGTACATTGGGCAAAGAGTCTCCGAGAAGTAGCAATCTTCAAAATTCGCAGCGTTACAGGTTTTGTTGATGAAATCAGGTTGGTTGTAAGTTTATTCACCCGAATGGACCAATGTTCGGCATTTACATCACATTTGTGGATATAAATTTTCAAAATCAGGTTAAGTGGAATTAAAAGTGATCATTTATCGGCTTTCATAATTGCTTAATTTTGTAGGAAATTTCACCGTATCAAGTGGAAAACGTTGCCAAATTGCATGACGATATGAAGAGGTACATGTGAATGAAAGTTTGAATCTTGAGCTTATAGATGAAGTTGCTTTGGAAAGTTCGTTGTGTAGTATATAAGTCTGAAAGTATTTTGAAAATAAAATTTTCACTTACATATAGGTGTCCTTTCATAATATAGTCCGCGAATGTGTCTCTAGCGCTACCACTGCATTTGGAGATGTGTTTTGGGGGATCTTGCCAGTAAGCGGATCTCTTCAACCTACCGGGGAACAGTACAACCACTTAGAGGTACGCATGCATTCACAAATTTAACAGTCTTGCAGGCAACAGAAAGTATTTTTATTCGGACTGAGAAATATGACAGGTTCCTAACTTTGCACACTATCTCTTAAGCGTGTGGGGTCCCTGATACATTATGCCACAGCGTGACGCCTAGATATGTTACCGTTGGTGATGTTAGTGTATGCTCATGATTGGAGGAAATGGAAGGAGATCTATTTGCAAAGGACCTAAGTGGTTCTTCAGTCAAGAAGGAAAACAACATCCTGATATTCTTATGCATTCAATAAAAGGGACCTGAACATGGACCAGTTCACAACCTCATCTAGCNGGGTACTTCGCATCTGACAACAACCTCGTCGGCGTAATTACAGCGAGTGAATGTAGAATGAATGGGTAACTTTTTAACAGATAATGAAAAGAAACAGGGGAAAAACTGCACGTTGTAAAACACCAGAGGCACCCGGGCGAGCAAATCTCTTGCCGCTCCACCATATGAAATGCCACTGATCTATCAGGTAATGATGGACTAATTTGCAAAAGTTCGGATTAACAACGCCATCAGGAAATAGACAGTAATACCGATCTATCATAATTGCCTAATGCATTTTTAAGTCTAAAACACCATTTTNTTGACGGTCTCTCACTTCCTGTCCAGAGTTCAAATTATTGAACAAACAAGATAAGCTACGGTATCAAATGTAGAGTGCGCAGAGCAATATACGAATTGGCGTATGTTATTTTCGGTATTTTTTGTTGGAAACCACGGCACAAAGATTCTCACAAACTATTTGAGCATGACTGATATGGACGGGATAGGATGGTACCTCTCAGGTTCCTTTTTGGGGATTGGGGTTGTTTTGGACCGTCTCCGAATATAAGTTTTTCCACTTATTAAACTGTCGTTGCAGATGTTGAATAGTGTAGCTGCGTGTCTGCATAAGCCTTGAATATCACCGGTAATAGTTCATCCGAATTAAAAGCTTTATTTATCCTTATTTCCTGAAAATATCGGAGGATCATGGTGGTTTCGATAATTGGTGGTGACGCAGTTCTTGAAGTCGGATAGAACTGGACACTGTGAAACTGGGCCAAACTCAAAATTTTGTCATTCAATATCAACGGTCTCCTTTTTGTGTTCATTGATACTGTCACACAGGCGTTTTATAGCTTTTCACAAACCACGACATCCGAAGTTCTCCATGATGGTATCTATGCACAATTTATTTAAGCGATTAATTTCAGATTTCACCAACCTCGTAATCCTCCTAAAGACGCTTTGGCTAGCCAAGAGCCGCGATTGTGAATTCCTGAGGAGTTTATTCTACTTCGCTCCAAAGCACCTTGGCAGTATCCCATCATTTTTCTCTAGGGAAGATTGTAGTATTGCGGTTTGTTTGGCCCGTGATCTGAACGGAAAGGCACATAAAATGTAATATGCTGATCGAATAGTCCTCGTTGAAAAATTGCAATGCAATTCCGTCAAAATGAACAGTCATTACCAGTGACGATTTCCTTTACTGTACAAAACGTCTATTGAGTTTTTGCAAGGCATTCCATTTTATCTAAATTCCTGAATATGAGGCGTTCCTTTTCGGGCTCGCAAATCATTGTTTTCATCTGGAAGTATTTGATCTCTGTGTTCTCAATATTTCTGTTCTTCCTCAGCAACAGTTCTCCTAATGTTCAGTTTTTACTCACGCGAAACGTTTTGATTTGAACTCGACGAGTAGGCTTCTCACACGCGCCCGCATTGCTCCCAAGCGAGTGCATTTTCCCAACTGTTGTCATTGAGCTGTCATTTTACTGAGTTATCTATCCAATTAACACAGATGGGTTGATTCCTGGATTATATCCACGTATCTGAACTGAAGAATGAATGCTTTGAGAGCCCCCAGCAGCCATGCATCAACACACACTGCACCTGATTGTGCGAATGCAAGGGTTTAACCCTCGAAGAAACACCAAAGGTGTTCGCTACATCAAATTTCAATCAAGCCTCATAATCTTTAGGAATTTGGATTATCCTCTTCAAGAAGTTGGCTATAGAAAAGTAGATTCAATACGATCAGTCGTATTCATGATCGTTTTGTTCGTTGCGTACACAGTTGGTTCAATCGGGAGAGAATTCCACTTCACACGGTGTCCCCAAATGACGATTGTTCTGAAACGGTCACTCCTTGTCAACTTTCACTTAATACCATTCAATGTAGCTTTCCAAGTGGAGTGTGACTTCAAAGGGCTGTGTTACGAAAATCCATTCTGGTGGATCCAGTCAATCGCAACCGATATCACACTATCTCACGCGTTGTACAGTGCTTTGTGCTTGTTAAGAGTTTAGTTGATTGAAAAAACCGCGATAGAAAATGTGGAGATCAATAGTTGTAAGAATCTTAAAAAGTGTGTATAATTCGAAAATGTTTCAGATTAATACTAATTATAAATGACTGAATAACTTGAAATAATGGCATTAAATGCCAGGTCACTTCTCAGCTATTCGAACCCACAATACTATCAAGTTCTCTATCGTTACTTTTGCTGCCTCTTATTCTCGTGTTTGACTGGTTTTCCATTTTGAACTAATCAGACAATTTTTTCGCTCAACTTTTGACCACCTGTTTCCCCGTTTCCATCTGTCCCCTCTCCCGTCTAATCAGATGTCCTATTTCGAGGGCAGTTTTGTGGAGCCATATGTCCGACCGTATGTGATAGAACCAAACGATATTTCCACTCGGATCTTTCAGTCTACTCAGGAGAATGAAGTAAGTCAAACGTTGTGCCGTATCTGTAATTGTTTGCAATCTCTGTGCTTTCTCGCAATGGTAGTCCGATTCCGTGCAACCCAGTCCTGAACAAGGCTGTGCACACTGTATGTTCATGCAGTTTCCAGTTCCAGTTTGTTCGCAACTTTTTTTTCAGTCAGCTGCATTTTTCACCCTACACATTTTCCATCTTTTGCTCTATCTGACAGTCCACTGATGTTCAAAACCCCGGGCAAAAGTCCTCAATCTCATCTTTGCTCCCCCTCAGTATTCATAATAATAATAATAATAATCACATCATCATGGTCACACTTCTTCCGCATGGTTCTTCGGGCCACTGTGATTTTATTCTCCACTTTTTGATCATGGCAGCACACACCCGAGGCTTCGCTGGGCCGTCTAACTTATTAGTTTGTTACTACTGCTTGCTTCTTCATGGGTGTTTCTATCATCTGTGACAGGTTCATTCCAATCTTATCACAAGGACTCCTTTCTCAGCCGGGGAAGCCCCCTAGCAGAATAAATGGTTCGACCAACCCTGTCGTACGTAAAAAGAAAGGTAGCTCACCGTCCCATCGTTCTTATCACCATTTTGCCTCAGCTCGCAACAAATGTATGCACATTGTGAAGAAGCACCTTTTCAATCGCATCACCGTGGCGTTAGCAACTGCTCATTCAGAGGGTTTCCCAAATGGGAACCCAGTCACCCTGGCCACTCGTCAAAAGACCGTTCCATAACTTCTAACTTCTCATCTATCGATTGCAGAAGTTTGAGCGTTTTTTTTCTATTTTGACTATAAATCTACTCTACTTGACTTTCCTACCCTACGTGGCTCGAGGGGTACACATTATTACGATTCTCGAACAAGAATGATAAAGCTGCACAAGTTTTCAAGGATTTTTAGCACTCGTTGACACCTTGACTCTACCAAGACGAAACCATCCCGTGTGAACAAATCCCCCGAACCGTTTCACATATTCCCTAAATAAGCTTATTTCGGGATGAAAACTCAATTTCATTCGCTTCACCAGAGGAGAGATTTTCTACCATGTATTTTCCTTAAATCAAAGGCTTTTCCTGTTGAGGGTTCTTGGACTGTTAATAACCGTTGGGAATTAGACTACAGCTTTGTTTTTCTTTCAAGCTGATGATTGATGCACTGGTCGCAGACATCGGCACAAAAGTAGCATATTCAGATTCATCCTTTGCTCGCCTTGTATACATACTTGGCCATATCGGGTCCATCTATTCACTCAAGACGGAGCTTCCGCCATACGCGCACGCTTTAACTGGCTGCACTAATCAAATCCGGCTCTCACGGACTACCGCATTGGGATTTATGCCATGGGCTTTGCGTCCACGCATATGCGTAATCTGAAAGCAAAACACAAACTGGATGTGAATGTGGGTAACAAGGTCGCGTATATCGAGGATGATCGATCGGTGGCGTAGATGGTGAATTCTATTACAGCCTCGTGTGGTGGGCGTCATTATGCGTCAATCGCGCATAATCCGTTTGTGTCAGTAGAACATGGTCTGATGTTATTTTTCGGAGTGATGAAGAGAAACGCACGTCGCACCCGCACATAGAGAGAGAGAATAAATGAAAGATAAACGACCGAGGTATACCATGATATTTGGGATCGGATCGAGACACGTATCACAACCGTCTCTCCCACGTTTCAACAGGAGGTTGAGAAATCTCTGCTGCCTGTTGGTCGTCCCGACGTTGCTAGGGGGCTTGAATAGCACGCGGGCCTGACAGCGCTGATGAGGTCAACGGGACAGCTTGAAACCATGTGCGAACAACTTAAAATTATACTGGGACCAATTGATTCGCAAAAGCTAGTCTTCCATCAATGACGCATATGGCCCTTTTCAGTTCGCTCATAAACTAAACGAATCCTCAGAATCGACTGATGATTTCCTGATATAGATCAGTTTTAGCGACGCACCAAAGTCGCCGAAAAGCTATCCAAACTTCTAGTAAATAACTCGGGGACCGGGATCATGCTGTTCTTTCATCTTTTTTTCAACCTATATCAGGGATCTTCCCTCTAACTGTTCAAACTTTCTCCTCAAGTATACTAATGATGTTATTTTGCACTAAAGTATCATGCCACACTCAGATTTGGATAATCTCTCTCAAATTCACACTTTCATCAAACCACGATCCCAGTGAATGCTCCGTTTGTGTTTCCTTCTCAATCGCGTTCTGATTTTCCGTGTGACCCGACTGTCGAATCCTAGTTACCTGCCCCGCTTGAATTTCGTTAAATATCTCGGTGTTACGAAGGATAACTGCATCTGCTGGACCTCCCACATGGAGTGTTGTGTTGACAGAATACATCGTTTTTCTTGTCAGATTCGAAAGCTTAGAAACTACCATTTCATTCAATTAATGATTCCTTCATGTGTTCATCTAAGTATCCTATTCATCATTTTGAACTGTTTCCTCTTGATCTTTCCTGGTTTGCTTAAAAATACTTCAAAACACTGCCTCGTGGTTTGGTAACTGTCTGTCGTGTATCCGCCATCCATCTCGAAATGTTAGTTGAGGAATTGTGATACCCACATCAGTGTATGTGAAAAATTGGCTGTAACAATTCCGGAAGACCGCACACATGCCTTTCCTACCAACCTTTTTTAATATTGTTTTCATATAAGCTCCGTTTGAATAAATTTGTTCCGAAACTCTTCAATCCCTTATTTGGTCTGTGCGCTTATGAAGAGAATTAGCAATCAGGCAATTACGTGCAAACTTTAATCAATGAAACTGATTTGCGTTCACACTTTCTTGCGATCGTTTCGTTTCTATTATTTTTCACTCTAATGCACAGCTACTGAGTGTTTGTGGCTGAAATGTGAGTGCAAAAGCTTAAGCTAAAGTCGGGTTTGATACGATATAGGAGTACACACTCTACCAGTCAGTCACCCACTCTCACACAACCACTGTTTATTACAGTGCTAACTAGAACCCGTAAACCAGCCAACTAACCACTGATCATTTACATTCAACTACGACTTGTGCTATACAAATCGATTGGACCATGCACTGCATTTCTACGAGCCTTACCACACACACACGCTCATGTGGTTTACGAACTCGGAGTCGTGCCTGATCTATTCGGGTCGCACCGCGACACGATGTTAGCTCATGTTCGTGTGCACAATTAGTCCAGATTCCGTCTCTTGTTTTCGGTGCGGGCAGGTCGCACACAGATGACCAAGCCTACGAAAGAGCTTATTGACACTGTCAATGTCGACCAAAAGGTCGATTCTGTGTTCGACGTGCAGAGGTCATGCCAACCTGCACCGAAACAGAACAGTTTTGTACCTGCTTTATCATGGTTGTTTTGCTGTCATGATACCGCGATCCACGTCCGAAAATATCGTAAACAGAAACAGCTTAGAAAACCGGCTCGTGATTAGGGTCGATTGATTAACTGGCTAAACATGGCTGTCTTTTCCCTGTGTGAACTTGAACAGTGAACCCAGCAACTCAAATACAACAAAACATTTTCCGGAAATAAATTTTACCCTCTATATATAAAACATAGCAGTTCATATAAACACCTTTTTGTGGAAAAACGAATAGATTGAAGCTCATAATCAGATGTGCTTGAACTAGAAGTCAGGGTTGACTAAGGCCGTGGAGAGAAAGTCACTGATAACCGAGTGTCTTCACAGTTTGCCTATAAGCGCATAAAGGGGCTATCGCATGGAGTCCATTTGAACCTGCAAGTACCTCTGATTCAGCTGTTTGCATCTCAAACCGAATGGAAACCTGAATTTGTCCGACCAGTTTAGTGTGGAAAATTCGGACCACTGATGCTATCGTGCACGCTTCCTGTTATAATATATCAACGAATAAGCTAGGCAAAACTGATCATACGGTAACGTCAATGATGATGGCCAAGCAGTGTATATATTTATAACTGTACACCCTGGTGTGTGATGAACACAAGTCACTAAACTGAACTGGCTGATTGCAATTGTGTCAATATGATTTACAAACTCAACAGAAGAAATACAGACCAATAATCATTAGGCCTGTCAATACTGGTAAGGTCGACTGCGAAGCCGACCAATCGCGTGGCATCCGATGCAAATGAGCTGCGATATGATTTGTGATCTCATCACATATATCGCTCTCATTGACGCACTATGGGTCTTATGGTCCGAGGTTCAAATCTCATTACCGCCACCTTAATTTACTGTTGCGTAGCTTTACTCTCGTCTGGTGCCTATTCCTTTGTGGCCTCCAAGTCCCAGCCATGGATGATGTCTATAATTAAATCAAAGGATTGTTGCCAAAACTTAAACATGACAACGCGGTATCGATTCAATGACGCAAATAACTCAACTAAACTCTTCAGACGGTAAATGTTTGGATTAGCCCATTCGATTTTTCACAGGTACCAGACTCTGTTGATCTTGGGTGTGGGTTTCACTTCTTGGGAGATCGTTAATTGCCCTCTAGTTGAATGCATTTCGCACAAGGTGATGACCATCGACCGTATAGCTCTGGGGTAAGGGTTCGAAGTCCCAGCCCAAAGGCTCGCGGTCCGAGTTTTGACAGGGACACAAAAAGTACGCAAAAAGTACGCTGACGAGTCCCAACCAGGACAAAACAGGTATCCAGTGCTCTGTCGGTCATCACAAACATTTCCACCGCATTTAAGTGCATTCGACTAAACTATTGGTTGTCCATGTTGGTCCAATCAAATAGCTTGGTGTTTGGCTGCATACCTACTTGGCAATTAGGTTTCATGTAGTGGAACTTTCAGTACTGCTATTTCCGGGGTACTTTAGGCACATAGTATACCGGGTTGTGTAGCTGTGATTGGAACAGTAGTCGTGATGTAATTATGCTTTATATAGGTGTAAAAATCGTTTTAGCTATCTGAATGGAATTGTCTTTGTGAACTAGTCAAATCACTTTTACACTGGAAAATTCGAAAAGTAGCTTGCTCGTTTCTTGTGCATGCTAACGTATTTTCCTCGTGGATTCTGGTTCAGTTCGCAGAATCGCTCGGGGACTCAACTGAACCAGTGTTTCTTGTTTTCACACCTCGATTGTTTGCTCCCCCTTTGCAACCTGATGCTCTCGTGTTTCGATACTCCAACCATCAACGCCGTTTGTTTATATATGCATGCTTCTTTAATTGTTACCTTTTTATACACTTAGAGTTACCCTCTGATCACAAACTTCAAGTCATATTTACTATTCCTTTATTGTACGGGTTATCATTAGCCACTCGGTATGATAAAACAATAATTTTTAGCACTGTTGCCAAGCTCCACTCATACCACAATCGTTCCTTCTCACCTATTGCAGAACTTCCACGTGCGGTCATTTTTGTACGCTGTGCTAGTGGAATTCATGCGCTCCTTGATCGAGCATGACTTGGAAGTGGATGTAAGTCGGATGCATGCATTTACTGTAACGGTTTTGCATATCGGCTTACTTTCGTACCGTCCGCTTTGAAGGAATTTTCGTTTCTATCTCTCATCACAAACCAATGTCAATACTTTTGCTAATTAACTGCAACTACAGCACGCTGCAGAACTTAGCTCGCATGTGGCATTTTAATACGTTTCTGCCAATGGCATACACCAATTAGGTCCGCGTGGCGTCAGACGCTGCGTGTACACACACTGACCAATCACGTACCGGAGGTGGCACTCACTGTTGATGAACACTGGTCTTGGTTATGAAGGTTTGACTGGGCCATGCGCTGAAAATCACATCGATTGCTCTACCTACTATAAATAATGCTATGGATTGTTAATGAAATTGCCGTTTTCTTATTCATCTAACTTCTTTCACATTCTCTGCTTTCGTGTTATTACTCTTCTGAGTTTTCGTTTACTCAATATCCTCCTTCCATTGCGTGACGAGATTAACCCCGAAACACAAAATTTATTGGTTGTATCCTAAATGGCATACACTCAACCCAATCAATCGATTGATTGTACCCTGCACTTGAACTTAGAGATACATAAATGCAAGTCGCTTTGACCCAGTTCATCGACAATTCATCCACTGAATGCTATTAATCTGTAGAACTTTTGTACCTCTACTTTTATTACTTCCGATAGTGTGATAAGCTCGACCTGCGACTACCTCAAATCTCTAGCATCATTCCATATTTCAAAGGCAGTAAAATTTGTAATAGCTGTGCTGCTCTGTGCTCGATTTACAACACCGGACACATGACTCAGCGTTATTCTTATGAATGAAAGTTTATCTGTAGCACCATCCTTTACCGTGTCTCTGTCCTTGCCGAAACGCATCACATATGCAAGCATTGCTGCTCACTACNAGCATTGCTGCTCACTACAGTACGGCCTGTCTAACCAAAGTATCTATCGATTTAATCGGGAGAGTGGAGCGCCTCTGTCCGTTGACCCTTCAGGTGAACGTTTCTTTCACGGTAACTTGGGGCTGCGGTTTCGTCTACTGATTGTTTCCTGTAGGCTGCATCTTTGCAAACCAATCCCATTCGAACTAGGACGATCAATCAATAAATCTTGCGCCTACAAACAGGTATGTGTTTGTGTATGCGTGTGTCGAATCACGCGCCAGCTACTGCTTACTCTCCTCTCCCCTTTGTACACGCCTGTTGGTCATTCGTTTCCCGAGCTGCGCACCGGGAAGAATGACATAGAGAAAAGAGAACCGGGAGAAGAATGTGTGTGTGCTCGCAAGCGAGCGCGTACGAGAGAGAGGAAAATAATTAGAAATGGCACGTCTCCCATCCGATTACTTAGGTTTCTTCATGGTGCTTTTTTCGAACAGAAGGCGTTTTGTTTGGTTGTGATATACTCTCCACGTTTCTTGTGATCAGTTTACTAGTTTGTTTTCTGTCTCGAATAGAAGAAACCGAAGACCTTGGCGACTAAGATACACACACTTGTAGTTGAGAGATGATGAGATTTTTCGGCCCATATATTGGTACAAATTTTGTCCCAACTACTTTCCGGCGTTGACATAGACCAGCCCGTAGGCTAATACTTTTTGAACACATTAGCCTTTCGGTAGTCAACACAGAGTACATAAGCTAATTGTGCATACACACTTTTTCAAACATTCTGGTCTGATAAGAGATATCAACAAAAACACCACTGCTGTCAGTTCGCTGCCATATTCTGTAGTGTCTCCAATCAAGCATTTGCGGCGTCTTTTGGACCCCAACCTGGAAGACCGGAGACACACACTTCACTTAATCGTTCTGTGAACTTTGCTATACCTCGTCTCCACGACATCTGCCCACCTCAGTGTTTTTCTCCAGTCCGGAGCGTCTAGTGCAGATAAGGCGTTGTGAGGTAGGCATGCGCGAAACGTGTCTTAACCAGCAAAGCCTACTGATATGAATTCGATGTGATAGCGCATTTCCCCCCGATAAATGGCCAAACGCACGACGGTTTACCTCTAACTTACTGATAGTTTTACGCCACAACCGTAAAACATCACTGACCGAGTAGTGACAAAATATGCGCACCTTTCAACTTCTGTGAAACGTCACAAAGTCTTCTACTCACTAATCTAGAAGTCTGTGGATGACTACTCGACCGGATCGCTCTGTGCGTTTCTCCATAATAGATAGTGCATGATGCAAGAATTTCTTCTATTTTTCTCGGTCACTCATGTAAAACACCATGGTTGACTTAGAAGCAACCAAGAGAGATGTCCAAACAACGAGTTATGTGTAGGCGTGTTTTGGGTTTAAGGGAACAATATGTGAATCAGTTGTTCTTTTTGTCACCTTACAAAGCACCAGCTATTTTGGGTTGCGATTACACGGCACTCCTTTCAAGGAACGGATCGGGATTATTTGTTGGTTTGTTTTCATGTTGTGTGTCTCGTAATGCTTGGTTTTGATTCCATTATTTGAGTTAGTTTCGTCATCGAGGTCAACAGCCACTTGGTGATAG
>UZAN01054545.1:0-11806 GCA_900618425.1 Echinostoma caproni | reverse complement strand
CCACTGACTTCAGTTCTATGACATATCCCGCAGTGTCTCCGGCCAACCATTAGGACCCCAGCTGGGAAGCCACTTCGCTGTTTCTCCCAACACGGACCGATGTATGCAAGTGGTGCACGGTATGGCAGACGTTGCTCAGGCATTCGTAGGACATGCCCCAACCACCTAAATCGATGCCGTGAAATTATTTTGTTCAACGGAAGATCATCTGATCCTAAAACACGTCGTCTGACATCGTTGTTCACGCGATGCTCCCACCATACGCACGCGATGTTGCGCAGACAGAGGTTGTCGAAGACTTATATTTGCTGAACGTGATCCGGTCGGAGAGGCCAGGTCTCGTAGCCATAGAGCAACACGGTGCGTACCGTTGCGCAATACACGCGCCCTTTCAGTGAAAGGGATATGTCGCGCCGGCACCAGAGATGCCGCAGATTAGCAAATGCTAATCTGGCTTCGACCACACATTGAGAGATCTCCTCGCCCACACCTCCGCCAATCGTTATGCAACTCCCAAGCTAGACAAGGCTTTCGACTACTTTCAGAGTGGCATTATCCAACCAAAGTACAGGGATGGGTTCCTGCTAATCTTGCAACGACGCTGCACTTCGAAGGTGCAAAGGACATATCAAAGCGAGTAACCTCAATTGCCAAACGGTTCAATGACTCTTGAATCGTTGTCACCCAGTAAGGCTAATCACCGGCATATTCCAAGTCTACGACTCTGTCTCCAGGAAGAAGCTCGACGCCAGGGTTCGTCACGTTATGTAAGGCGTTTTTTAGGACATTATCTATGACAAGATTGAAGAGGAACGGAGAGATAGGGCAACCCTGTCGCACTCCACTGGTGACAGGAAAAGAAGGTGAAAGTTCACCATAGGCCCTAACCTTCTCCGAGGTCTGATGGTAGAGTACTTTTAGAAGTAAAACATACGTCTCAGGTACTCCTTATCTCCGCAAACAGTTCCACAGTGCGTGGCGGTCGATGGAGTCAAAGGCCTCTCTGAAGTCCAAAAACACGACAATAGTCTGCATGTGTGGTGGTGTTCTGGTATTTGACGAAGGGTGAAGATTTGACCTATGCAACTACGGCGTGCATGAAACCCTTCCCGCTCCTCGCGGATTTGCCTTCCGTGAACTGGGCTTAATCTGCTTAACAAAACAGACGCTTGTAGCTTCGGTGCTATTGAAAAGTGAAGAATAAAAACAGTTAACTATCTGAATATACCATCATCTCGGCTAATATTTACGATTAAATATTGTAAGAAAACACAAAGTAGCGAACAAGCTCGTTTGCGGTGATTCTTCTACAGGCTAATATATGTATGTGATATACTAGTCTAGAAGAATCACCGCAAACGAGCTTGTTCACTACTTCGTTTTTTCTTACGATATTTAACTCTAAATACTAGCCGAAATTCTCCGAGTCTGGTCTTCCATGCACCATACTGAGCAGGTGTCATCAACTTATCACGCTACTTCTTCTTAAACAACAACAAAAGCTAAATTCTGACCTAGCACGTCCCGAGTGTGATTGACTGGATGAACTGGGATTTCTTTATGCGTGATGATCGTAAGTCAGAAGGATGAACAATTAAAATTAATACCCATGCTTATTCCACACGATAACACACAAATAGTTGTAAATCCAACTGTGAAGTTTTAAATACTCAAGTACGACATAATTTCCGGCACCTCATTGGCTACAATGAAGAATACCCTAACTTCTCCTTTCGTTGTGTTACAACTTTCACCTTTCCCCTGTTGGGAGTGTGATGAGCATGGCTTCGGTTAGGCCCAGTGTTCAGATAGTATTTGTTTGAATCAATCATTCAGCGAAAACCCAGTCGGGATCCGAGTCATCAATCATCAGGCTTCACCAAATCAAAATCGTGATAAACGCGTAATGAAGCTACTATGTGGGTGTAAATACCCCCCCCCTTCCGTCCTCATCCAGTGGATACCGACAGAGAGAGAGAACATGTGTGAGTTGACCGTCTGACGCAAAGTTCGGTTCATTTTGCGCGTAAATTCGCAAATCAAAATCACAATAACGAAGAGGACGTGGTAAGCGTAAAAGAGCGGACGAGGGAGAATTTGTGAAACAAATCCACTGGTTTAATTCGGTCACCTTATTCGGGTTGCATACAATGGGAGATCACGCGCAACGTAGAACGTAAAAAGAGAGTTGTTCATTCGTCTGTTTACCGGAGAGAAGGAAAACGTGAAATAAACGGAGCACCGGTTTTGTGTTGCACTGAGGTTGAGCACTGGGATTCGAACTAGAAATGAGCGAATTTTGAGAGACAAACTTGTAAATGATGATTAGTGCGGACTGCGGTGAATCCCAGCGTCACATCCAGACCCCATATCCCGTTCACAAGAGTTGAGTGGATGGACCATTCGAGCACACGTGTGACCCAGTGGGGGTGGTGAGTTCAAACGTGAGGATCCCAAGCGTGTACTGGCTGTCAGACCAATGGAAGCAGAATGTGGGGGTAGTGATGGAGATGGAGGTGTGGCACTCCATTCAGTCCCATGCGGACAGGTGTGAGAATGGTGGTGACTGTGATGTGTGGAACGTTCGGCGGGGAGACTGGGTTCTGCAGATAATGGATCACAGAGCACGCTGGAGAGCTTACGCAAACGTGATTCCATCGCTTGGCGTGCTTCTTCGGTCTCCACCAAAACGACTCGCATCTCTGCCTCCACCTGAAAGATCACAACAACAATAACTAGTTTAAATCGTAATTCGCGACTTTCATTAATGGGAACAAGAATACAGCAGCTTGCAATCCTCAATCAAACAAATCATTGCTCCACCCCTTTATAATGTGAGATTTCAGCTCTGAACAGAGAATAATACAGCTTCCATGAAAACGAGGGCACAAAAATGTCATGCACACAACTACACTGTTTTCGAACCACTATCGACATAGACTTACTCTGCAAAATTCTATTAAAATCATCCATACGTTTGTGTACATATCTGAACAATTCTTTCGTATACATTTATTATTTTGAAATGCTGATAGTCATCAACACCGAGGAATCGGATTTGCAATCAGTCAAGGGTGTTCTACGGCAGGAAAAACGTTTTGGAGGCGTGAAATGCCGATAAGTCCACCTTGGGTTCCTGCGGCACAACGTGCATAGACCGCAGGGTCAGGTGATTATCCGAACGGATTTGTGAACATCACCCTGCGTGTCTGAACACCGGAACAATTAAGTCACTCACCAGTGCAGTGGTTTCACGCACCTAGTTGAAACAAATCACAAGGCCCAACATGAAAATAAACTTGTTTTTCAGATCTGTTATCGTCAGGTAGTAGATGAACAGGCGAAAATCGTTGCAAAACGCACCTCGGCCACACGACTTTCACAGCTGGAACGAATCATCTCTGCATCCAGGCGTGCAGCGGAAATTGCCCGATCGTTCGCTTCAATCGTCGCGGCCATCTGTTTGCGGAACGCAGCATCCATACGCTCCATTTGTGCTTGAAGTGAGCTGGAATTGATGAACAGTTACCGATTTCGATGAGGTGAATCGGGACACAGAAAGAACAAAAACCATATGATTGGTAATGCAAAAAGTGAGTTGTGTGTATAACACTTTAACTCTAGGTTGCGAAGTAAATAAGACCCAAGAAGGAAAAAAACGGAGTCCTTGTGTTAGATAACAATACAGTAAGCTTTTACGTACAGATCACGATCTGGAATCGCAACGAGTCGGCTAAGAACTAGACTTGTGCATAATAACTGATGAATAAGGCGAAATTCGGTGGATTGCAAAAGGTCGATAGGTCTACTTCAACCACGTTTACTATCTCTTTCGCAGAGGAGTTCAGCTCAAGGGCAAAATGGAAAACTGCAATACATGAAACAAGATGTTACGTTGGATTAGACAATCGAAGCTCGTCTGAAACACGCGAACAAGTCAATTCAAACTCAAGCAGCTGATGTACCTGACATCGAAACATACTTTACTTTTGTACTTTTGATCGACTAACTCCTGCGGGAGGATAAGTTGGCTTCCTGGATGTCTCTAATGATGGCGGTCCATGCAGGACGATCGGTAGCAAGGTTGACGTAGTGTGAAACCAAGTTCTGGTTCCAGTTGCGAATTCCATATACGGATCGAAGACCCAGTAATTCCAAATCCGCCTTGATCGTACTACTCCAGGTCTTCAATTGACCACCGAGTCTGCAACGCCATCCACGGCATGGTGCGGGGGCTACAGCCTGTCGCGAGAGTTTACTGTCGGGTCTTCGGAGCACATGGCCAAACCACTGAAGGCGTCGGTGTTGTAGCATTTTTGAAAGCTTGTCGATATTCAAGCAGCGCCATCGAACCTCATCATTGGAAATCAGATCTCTCCAGTTTGCTTTCAAGATGCGGCGTAAGCACCAATGATCAAAGACTTCGAGCTTCCTTGCATCTTGTACTCTTAGGGGTGAGGTTTCACAATCACAAGTGAGGATAGGGCGGATGGAAGCCTGATAAACCCGAAGCTTAGTGTTTAAGCTTATTTCGCATCGATTCAACAACGGTTTGAGGAGTTGTAGGAAGGCTCTTCTAGCTCCATCTACACGGAGTTAGATTTCATCCTTAATCTGGCCGTTTGGTTTTATCGTAGAGCCAAGATACTTAAAATCTTCGGTTGATTCGACAGGCTCCCCGTTTATCAAGAGGGGTTGTGTCATGGTAGAAGTTTCGGTCGAAAATGTCTTTGTTTTCGACGTGTTGACCTCTAGCCCAATGGACTCGGCAAACTGATTTATACGACTGACAATAGGCTGGAGGTTGTTCATACTGTCTCCAAATACAACGACACCATCCGCAAACTAGAGGTCCGCAATCCATGTACATGAGCCAAGCTGCACTCCGGGTAGTCGATGAGTGCTTGTCGCATTATTCAATCTATGGTGTAATTGAATAACACCGGCGATTGGAAGATAAAACCGAATTGGGTTACTTAGAGCATCATGTTTCGAGTAGTCTATTCGTTTTTGCTCTCACAGACCCGAAATTGTTGACGGTCTTCGGTTGTACTCGGGAGATCGTCAATTCTCCGCTAGTTGAATGCATTTAATAGCGATGAAAACATTTTTGATGAACGATATGGACACATAATGGGTATGCACTGCTGACGAGTCACAAGCGGGACGAAACAGCTGCTCTTTGTCGGTCATCACAGGTATTTTCATCGCTAATTTGGTTGCCTTTTTATTCATTTACTTCCTTTTATTGAATACACTTATACAAAAATAAAAATTCAAGTAAGGTGTAAAAGGCCAATTAAACGACTGTCATGTGGTATAAAGGAATAAGAAAAGTTGTGCCAGTAGTGGTGCGATTTGAACACACGACCGCCTGGATGACAAGTCATTTACCCTATTACTCCAGCTCAATGATCCACAATAACACTGACAATTTTCGTTTCTCGAATGTTCTGTGAATTGTGAAGGTTCAGCTACTAAAATAACAAATGAGTAATTAGCCGCGAAATGGATCAATATTCATCCATAAATGGTAACACGCACGGTTAGTTGACTGTTAGGGGATGGAAAACAACAATAATATCGTCAGCATGATCAACATTCAATTTATAAGCGAGCGGAGGAAATCAATAAATCTTACACCGCGCGATTTTTTGCATCATCTCGTTCGGTGATGAGCAGTTGTTGCTCTTCTTCCCAACCGCGTCGCATTTGTTCCACCTGTTTTTCCAATTTGTCCAACAAACTTGTTCGATCTTGCCAACGACTACTGATTGCGCTGTATATTCACGGTTGATCCAGCGGGTGGGCGGGGTGTGTGAATGATTAGGGGAAGAGAACGAAGAAATCTGATGATAAAATGAACCACAAAATCAATAAAGAGTACATTTGTCCAAATATAAAATCACATTGTAGGAAAAACACCTTGGTGAGCAAACTCGTTTATGGTGATGCACTTACGGGACTAATATATCGCAATGTCAAAAACGTGCAGTAGGTAAGAGAAATTACGACAAATCTGGAAGAAAGGCTATATGCCTGCCACTGGAATTGAAAAGAGACTTAGTTCAGTGCCTTGTTACTAACTAGGGCGCGGAGACAGACAATTAAGTGTGAACTGAGATTTATTTGAGCGATTTTAATCCGTAACGGATATCCAGAACGCGTCGTGGGAAACGTTTTCAGGTATATTCGATCGCAAAACAAGATCAACACTGTTGGGAAGGAACCGGCTTAAATATTATTGCCTTTTCAGGGAGACACATGAATTGAGTACATTCGTAAAAAAATCATGTCTCGCATCAAAACTTCACATTGTGTTCATTTCTCGAGCACTCTTGTCCTTTCAACTTGCCTGTTTTTGTGTGTGTACTTATTGATCTGTTTCTGTGGGACAACGTATATTGATCACACGAACACACCTTTATCTGAACCAGTCCGCGAGCACCATCCGACCTGGCTGAATAGTGAAGTGATTAGGATCATCAACACAGTTCAATCATTTCACACCTAGTAGAATCAAACCACATGGTTAATGGCTAATGTGGTCAAGGCGTTTCATCCCCTACGTGATGACGCCTACCTTGGAGCAGCGCGTTACAGTTTCTGGACACCTGCGATCAATCGAATTTGAAAGGTGACGTCAATGACGCGCGTACGCGCCACGGCTTCTGACTAGACGCCATTGGTGGATCGTATCAGCCAATCCGAGACAGTGCAGACAAAAGCAGAATTATGCAAGCAATACTGCAATACGATTGGTGGAAGCCTAGATAACCAATGATCTTCTTTTGTACATATTATTTAATCGCCTTCATTTCTTCCAATAAACGAACTACGAGTTGCCAGTCTTGTGGCTTTTTCCTCGCGTCTCGTTCACGTGGGATATTGCGAGCTCGTGCTATTGCGGTCCAGTGCTTCCGTAATCCAGACCGTCATAGCTGATCCTAGATTTGTGCCTTGCGATTCCTATTACGTGGTTCGTGTTCCGAATTCTGTGTTACTACTACTACTACTACCACTTTCACGATCATTACGAGCATTACTCTAAGAGAAAAAATCACCTAGAACTGTTCATCATTTCCAAAGTTCGATTATATGTAATCGCAAAACACGATTTTCTTGAATGCTACTCCTTTGGTCTCCCGTCACGTCCGGGAACTGAACACACGGATGTCAAATGACCACCTTTCCTTCCGGGGAACGACATCCGTTTCGTTTCCGAACGAATGCGCAAGAGCAGCAAGTTGGTTAGGTTGCCAGTATTTGGAAAACCAGTAAATTCACCGGTTGGATGGCGAAAGCTTTCGAAGAACCACTACCACATGTATCCGTGTACATGTCACTGTCTCCCTAACAGTAGTGGTTGGTGATATGAGACAAGCGAGAGACCAGAGTGAAGATTTTGATGTTCACGGAGAAATTCCTTAGTAAACTCATCATCCTTAAAACAAGAAAGTATTTTCGGGTTCAGAACATAATTCGAGACGAGTATTGAACAAGTGTGGTCTGAATGTCAGTTGTTATCGAAAGTTGTTCCACCAGTGAGTGACGCATCGATGTCACTGACATGGAATACAACAAGATAAAGTTGTGAAGGACGGATGAAGCAAGAGTTCTGTTGCGAATGATAGTTCGAAGGACGAGGATTCTGGTGATCATAAAAAAACCACAGGTACAAAAACGGAATAAGTGTAATGATAATGAAAGTTGGTGGAGGTGGTGTTACAGCACGAGGACCCTTAGTAGAGTGACTGTCTCGGGTCGCGGCTGGTCAAACCCCCTCCCTTGCACCTCACGAAATGCTCCCATACGACCAAGCGTCTCAAATAGCTTCTGATACTAACTGCATTCCCGTGGTGGAGGTGAGTTTTGATACTAAAGTGACAGGAAGAAAAGCCAATATTTAGGGCAATAACCGGGTCGGTAAATTACTGGTAGTTCAACTTGGGAATTCTTCTAAAAACCCTGATTTCAAACCAACCAAGAAGAGGTGTATGAACCACACACCTACACCTCTATTGTTGCAGTGGTCCCCGGCTTAATTGGGCACCTTTGACGTCTGACCCC
This sequence comes from Echinostoma caproni, assembly GCA_900618425.1. Lineage (NCBI taxonomy): Eukaryota > Metazoa > Platyhelminthes > Trematoda > Plagiorchiida > Echinostomatidae > Echinostoma > Echinostoma caproni. Next base: position 3,736 of record UZAN01054545.1, on the reverse strand, counting down.
GTTCAGAGGGCACATGACCCAATGAACTGGACACCGACCCCCAATGGACTACGGTTTTCACATCACCCCGCTGCCTTGCGTGAAATTTGTTTGAAGCTTGTGGGAACAGCATCAACCACAAATTGGTATGAGTAGCTTGTACTATTCATGCAAGAAAATAAAATCTTGGATGATGATGCTGCTGAAATTTTTGCACACGTAAAACGCATCAGTGTATAATCGTACAAGTTTGCCCACACACCTTGGCAGTTGAATGACTCAATACTGATCCATTGGGCGAGAATTGGCAAGGTTGGCTAACGAGATGCATTGTCGAGATGAACAGTGGCGACCAGTGTGCAAACTAACCTTGGTGTCCGTAGACACTATACCCTGCGTGAAAAATTTCGCACCGCAATTTACCCTCATATTGAACAGCTTGACATATTGCTCACTGATTGATTGATTGATTGATCGAATATTTGGCAATAATTCGAGAATATACAGTTTCATAAAGTTCTTCATGTTGAGCAAACGATTGACTAAAGAACTCACTCATTTTGGGATTTCAGTTCATCCAATTTGCCCTCCAAATCCGCAACCACGTCTTTCAGTTCTTCCTTCCGGGCTAAAAGTCGTTGAATTTTATCCTGAAATCAGTCCACATGCACGATGCGANGGGGGGGGGGGGGGGGGGGAGTGAACGGTGAAAGTCAGATAAAGATAATACGTGACTACGATCCCCAGGAAATTATTTGGATCGTGTCTGCACAGTATCAGAAAGGCGAACATTTTCGTAAACATAGACCCATTTCTCAAAGAAATCAAAGCTAAAGAATAATAAAACACTGAGGATTGTAGAGAATTCACGGATTGTAGGAATAGTTGTTACGTGGATCCACAATTTGTTCGATCTTATTGATCACTTCTGCCCTGGACCATTTCAGTATTGATTAATGTGCATTTTTCAAGAACTACCAAGGTTAAATCATGCATATGTAATAAGGATATTTTCCCCAGAGGTATAACGCAGTTCTATACCTTTGAGTATAACTTCCGCGCTGATTTTGTTTAGGTCTGATTTAGGGGTGGGGGTGGATTCGGCAGATGAAGGACCAGCATTGGGCACTGGAAAGTGTGATTTCGCGAGGCATAACGTAAATATCCTATTTATTATGATCTAAATCTCGCAATAGTGACGCGCTAGTGTTCATCAAATCGAAGTGTTTCTGTCAATGGTTACTTATTCGCCATTTGTTTCAATTATATTCTTGTGGAATAATCTGCAAGATGGAACAGCATAATAAAAGTGATACAATACATACATACAAATGCCCAGAGTGTCCTTTCGGTCATACAATTACTCTCTTAATCTCAATTTGTTTCCACATACCCACGCTGCAATACATAGCACTTTTTCAAGCACTGTCTTTGGACGGCCTTTGTTAGTTCTTGTTAAGAGATAACTTGATCATATTTACACACGAATGCCGATATGTGCTAGATTTAATTACCATCCATAATCCTATGTATCCAAATAGTTTCTCGAGACAAAATTAATTATGATACGACATGCTGCGGCCTGATCTCGTCGGAAACCCTGGTATTGAGGTACTACTCACACTTGTGAGTAGTTTGCCAAGAAGGGGTTATTAGATTCCCACGGAATTCGCGAGTGGATTGAAGGAGTTAACTTTGTAAATGCAGCTAATGCGCATCTACTGACAGATCGTTCTTGTAATTATCTTGTGTGACGGTGGGAATTTCGGATACTTGTTCCAAATGAGACATTTTGTAGTACATTTACCGATACCTTTACCGTTATTAGTTCTAAATAACTCTCCTCGACCCGGCAATGTTTTGCAGATTTAATTTAACTTACCTTAACTTAATTTAACTCAATCTAGTGAGTAAAGCTTCAATTAATGTTTGTCGAACAGTGAGTTAAACAATCTTACTTTCGATGTTTATCAAGCCTACACAAGAAGGGTCTTGACCAGCGAAGTTTCCCTAACTTGGTTCATTCTGATAAGGGAGTTTTCAGTGAGGTACTTCTAACCATCCACAGTTCTCTTAAGTATTGTCCCCTTGGTTCAGAATAGGGAAGCATCGATAATGGAAAACCTTCAGCCGACAAATGTGTCAAGCACGACGAATAAAGTAGCACCGTACCACAAAAGGACATCGGCTAGTCCTGGAGCGAGACAGACTGCCGTAATCGTTTATGAAAAAATCCGATGGAAAGTTAAAGGAATAAAAGCTTCCGAAAGGCAACAATCAATAAACAGAAGCTATTCGACATCAAATTGAATTTGAAGATAAAGTTTCAGAACATGAACGAAACACGGCACACTATTCACTTACTGTGCTGTCTTCTTTTTCCCGCTTGAGCTGGGCAATTTGATCGTCCAATTTTTGATGCACTTGTAATGCCTCATTCTGAATCCGTTTCATCTCGTTTTGTGAGTCCACCAGAGCCTGTTGCGGAACAAAAGAGAGCGGCGCAATAAATGGTCATCAGTGATATAAGTTCGAATTGTGAAACGTTCAGTAGCCTCCGCGGGATTCGAACTCACGACAATGGACGCCGCCTACGCCTTTCCTGTACAACACGCGCTCTACCGGCTGGGTTAAAACGCCGCCTAACTTGAATGGTTTCAACTACTTTTCAAGGTCACTGTTGGCCGTTCGCGAAATTGTATAAAATCAGATAAGTTGTCCACACCTATTTTTGGGTTGAACCAAATAAACAACCTGACCTGAAGATCTGCCTTCCGTCTTCTTTGAGGTTGAGTTTCTGGATCGTACCACTCTCGTTCTTCCGGTCCTATTGAGAATCTCACTGGGTACCGCAATCTTGGTACAACTGGTGCTGTCTTCACTCGGTCACAGGGACCGTACCGGTTTCTACCCGTGGCCTGTCTAATCGCGTTTTGCTTTGACTCACGATCCAAAGCTCGTCTGGTTGCTGTCCGTGAGTTACAACACAGGGTGGCGTGTTTTCTACGGGTAATGCCTGTAGTACATATTTATATTTCACACAGATCCGAAGCCAAACTGTGCCGAATCTTGCAACATCAAAAAGAGAAACATTGCGAACCTAAGTATCCGAGACAACTTGCAATATAACTTTGACGTGTTGGTGTTGGTGAGTTCTCCGAGCAGGAAGTGTTGTTCGCAGACTTCGACTTCCTCGAAGTCGCCACCACCGGAGAAGAACTCACCAACACCAACATCCGCATCCCCAGCTACAATCATTCCACATCATTTCATAACTTTGACGTAACCACTAGAACATCTTGGCCTATTCTTGATTAAACCATTTCTTTTACCAGTGGTGTGATAGATGCTTTGCACAGTGCAATCAGTAATGCACATTGAGTTCGCTTAAGCCAGTAAGGCATTCAAGGAGTTAAAACAGTAAGTATCGGAATGATCAGGGGGTCCAATATGATATTCAAATTGAATCACAATTGAGAACCCGAGGGATAGAAAATTTTGCGATTGACCTGAGTGCTATAGAACCATTCGAATCATACCGACGAAACACGGGAAACAATTTGGCNNNNAAATCCATATCAAATTGTCATCTAGCTTAACCTCAACTCCCAACCAAAAACAATCACGCAACTCACTTGTCCACCACCACCTCGCTCAAATGACTTATTTCAACTTCTATGTTTCTTCGTTTGACATGATCATATCAATGTGCGTTTACAGCTGAATGAGAGCACGCGAAATTGATCGCCAATATCAA
>UZAN01054543.1:0-15383 GCA_900618425.1 Echinostoma caproni | reverse complement strand
TAGGTTCGAAAAGATGATCGAAGTGTGACACAGGAGAAAACGTGGTTTACATTCCACAGAAATACAAGAAATGTTTTGTGTGCAGTGAATGAATATGCATTTGGTGGAGTTACACCACGACCGGCGCACATAAGCGATGACGCCTTCATCTTTATTTTTTTTTCCTGGAGGTCTATCTGCTCGAAATATTAGGAAGCCTTCGATCTGAACTAGTTCGTCCTCGACGTATTCTTATAACCAAGATTATTGGAAAAGTAGCACAACTTTTGGAATACTCACCGTAGTGAACCAGAAGACCGATGTCCGATAGCTTAGACAGAATTGAGCAAACATTGTAGGTTATCATTGAGGTCACTGTAATTGATACCAAAGTATATCCAGAGGTAATGTGTTATGAAAAAGTGAAAGCTCCAGCGAGAACAAAAGATGATACGGCAAATTTCATAGGCCCCGCCGTATTATATTAGCTTAGCCATGTATCCCAGTTCGCGAATCGAGATTAGACGTTCATCTGCTTAAAACTGATAGTTTCTGACATGGCTAATATGTACATTAGAAAGTGTCTTTACCGGTTCAGAAAACCTGATAAATTATATTGAGTTGATACACTTAATAGTGTTATTATAGTAGCCACTATCTAAAACATTAGTGAGAATCACAAGTGACGTTGATCCAAGACCATCTTGAATCAGTCTGCTCGATGACCTGCACTGCAGATAGCACAGTTGAACTACTATCAGGTGCATCTATATTTCGCAGGTAGGATATTGGCCATAGAAGTGGTTAACCACGAATAAAGAAGCAGCGGCTCCGCGAATAAGCGGTCGTGAATGATCAGCAGCGTTGTTGGGGGGCGTGGCGAATTTTCGCCTGGGGATGATCCCTTTTATTAAAACCAGTTAATCTAGGTTCACTGAAGTACGTAATTTGCAAAACGACAATATTCATGCAGACTATCAATCACAACTTTTGAGTGGCTTTCTCCAGCACTGCAATGGAGAAATCCATTCAAGATTTTTTACTGGTTGACGCATTTCTACTCCTTTATGTAGAGAGTTCTTTCTGTTGAAAAGAAATAAAATTCCTGTGCACCGTAAAATGACCTTCATCGCACTTCTGTTATATACCCGAAATGATGTCCTCAGTCAGGTGCCTATGCTAAACTGGTTCATTTGCTAAAAGTCATGCCGTCATGCAACTAACAAACTCACCAGCACGGGTGTTTATTTCAGTATGCAAAATGTTACCGTAAGTCTGAGAGTCAGCTACTTTTACGGTGAAGCTCAATGATTTGGGGTTAATTAAATTTGGTAAGTTATCGCACTCAAGGAGTTGTATCAAGAAGGATGCTAACACAATGAAGGAGGCAGCCGAAGGCATATCCAAATCTCGATTGGCATACGCCGGATTGAAACACCGTTGATTTTTTGATGACGCTCTAAGGTCGCGGGTGCCGTGCTGAAATGTGATCAGTTCTGCGTTATCTTTGCAAGGAAGTCGGGTTTGTGAGTGATTTTTATCTAGATTTTTGAATGTATGATGGAACGTGGGGTAACGCCGAGGTAAACCCCATTACATGTAAGAATGCACAAAGAATTTGTATCAGGAAGCTTCGATAACTAGGATGCTAATTACGCATGACAAACAATTATCTACTGCAACGCGCTCTGGTTGCAGTTTCTACTTCCAAGTGAAAAATGCGCAAAGGTTGACAGATAGTGTGGAGACAAAGTATGTGGAAATGCATTGGAGATAACATAGTAGGCATCTCTTGTCATTCAGCCAGAGCTGAAAAAAATCCATAGCTATCGTTCGTGCTCTCAGGTCAGAATGCTCTTGAATTGATGGCTATGAAACGTTTGCCTGTGTTCTCTGTGTACGATCACTTACCATTATCCTCCTCTCTCAAAAGGAGGCCACTCCCTAAATGCTTTGTTCATTATTAATGAGTTTGTATTCATTTTGGGCTGGGATTCTATCGGTGAAATTTGTTTAAAGTTGCTGGGATGTTGCTGACAAGGAGGAAACCGATTGTGTCGAAGTTGATAGACGCGCGCGTGTGGGCACAACCATATTGACGATTTTAGAGACATACCGAACTGCACACAAAGGGTACTTGAACATCCTGAACGGAGAGCAGCCGGGTATCGAAATGTGAAATTAAAGAGAGTTTAACCTGAATGCATTCTGTACTCATTGCCTCAGTAGCACCAGAGGCACTTCATGTTGAGTTAAAAGTCAGCAAATGTCCAACCCACCCTTCTCTTATAAATAATCGCTATCAAAAAACAAAAGATAGAAATAAATATTTGAAATTACGATGTCATTTTCACTCTTAGCAAGCTTACGAATTTCTGCAGCCTTATTGAAGAGATTTGGTAAATCGACAGGGTTCAACTTATCCTTCGGTCCGTGCGCACTCATCAAGACTTCGAGTGTTGATGAAATTGAGAACAACAAAATTCATTTATCAATTTCTGCAAACAGGAAAATTTCAACATCTAGTTTAACTTCTTTTATCCATGATGCATAGTTCTTTCCTTCAGGGCACAAAACTTCGACAGAGTGTAACTGCCGAATGTGTACAGTTAAAATTTGAGAAAATGCTCATATGTTTGCGGATATTGTCTTCAGAAGAAACACCTGAATCATTATACGAACTCATGTGTTCGAAACGATATAGCCACTGTCCTGACGAATCACAACCCCATTCCTCCCCACTATCACAACGTTTGTAGCGAAAAACAGATCTCGGGACATTCACAGTTTTGTTCGCTAATGAGAACACCGGATATTGGACAACACCGCGTGTTCCGTCCATGATTTCAGGTCTTTGAGAGCAGTTGACAGGAAGGAAACTGTGACACATACTGGATAATGTATTTTTTTTCCTTTGTTAACCGACACAGCTCTATGACTGGGTGATCGATTTCACTGATTTAACTTTGTCTGCTACGAAACAAACGATTCAATAACGATTCAATAAGGCGATTTAGGAAGGCATACAAGTTGAACATCAGAAGTAGCAGTACTTGTACTAATAATTCTATTAGAAAGATGTAGTATGAATTTCAGAAAATATTGTATCGTTTTTCTCCCTCTCACACACCGCCCTAAGTATGCTTATCCACCTTCAAGGTCATCTGTAGTTTGTTTGACTTGTTTGCATCTAACCACGGACGCCAAATTCAACAGGATTCGTGTAAACCGTAAGATGCTTAAGTACTCCCGACGTCACAAACCTGTTTACTACCAACGAATTGTCTAAACTCAGCTCCGGAAACATTTGTATCACAAGGGATATTCTAGAATAAAGCCACTGATTAAACTCTATCCAACACAATTGGATATACAAATGAATAGCATCAGGACTTCCAGGTTCATAGCTGATATTTCCCTAATACCCGGGATTTGTTAAATAGATAGATTGGTCGCATATAATGAGATAGTACTGGGATATACTAATTTGGAGCAGTCACCTCACCAAATATACAACCTATCCTTTGTCTGGTGAAGCAGGTTTGGCCAACTAACCCAACTGATCGGTTTTATTTGAGTAAACCCATAGAAAATATGGTTATTTCCATTCATTCAATGGTGAACCAATGGGTTTATGCTTGGTGGAAGTTCAGAGATAAAGAAAAACTATTTATAATTTACATGACATCAGAAATCAACAAGCTAGATACGAAGAGCAATTCCATATCAGTATTTCTCAACTTGAAAACAAAAGACATAAATGGATTTACAGCGTTATGGAAAATAAATGACTGACTATCCACGAAGAAGAAACGTGAACAAACATAAATTAATCATTCTGATCAGACACAATGGGAGCTGGTTGATACAGTGATACACACACATGCACACATCTTTTATGCGAGGGATCTGGAGTTCAAGTCAAAGATGGGTCGTTGTGTATGCATTACTTATGAGTCCTAACAAAATCAAACATCGAAACGTAGACGGTTCAAATCCATTCATGAAAAATTTCAATGAATTGCACCCGCACCTATGAATTTGAAAAAAATAGCTTGACACAACCGCGCCCTGGTCCCGCTTGCAATCCATGACAGCTCTTCAGAGAAAACTTTAAACTCAGAAATGAGGTATATTTTCCCATAATTGGTTTTTAATTCTTCCCTACTCAGAATGGTGTTGCTTCCCCCGGCAGTTATCATTTTTCGGCTGCTTGAAAACCGGTCACTTACCACGAGCTTAGTCGGGAGAGGACAAAGCCCTTCACAATTTTTTCCAGCGCATAGAAGAAGACTATGAAGACGGATGCCAACTGCTACAGAACGCGNGTCATGTTTCCTATCTTGACTCTGAATAAGGATCGAAACGCTTTGCTTTATCATGGGTGTTAGCCGGAGGGGAGACCAACACGCCTTTTATGGACGTAATTACCCCACTTTGCGGTCACATGGTGAGGTACTTATGAATGCGTTCGAGCAAAAGTCTAGTTCCGCTAACACAATAATTTGTTCCACAGAAACAATCAAAGCCGTTACACATTCTGCTGCCATTGTGTGTTCTGTGGGACTAATCAAAAATTCCACATTTGCCAACCGGTAATAAACTGGTCGCGTTTACCCTTGTTCCGACAACCATCAACCTCTGTTCCTTTATATTCTTAAAATTTGTGTGTATTTTTTAATATACGCGACACATTTACCGACCGTTTTGGTTGTAGAGACCAAGCCCTTTCATTTATAACGGAATAAAATTTGTATTAGCTTATGACAATGCTAAGAAAGCTTTTCAGGTTATCTAATTGTTACGGCATCAAGAAAAATAGAACAGTCAAATACTGAATGTTCATTATGTATGGGTGTATTTTTCCGAGACTTTTATGCAGCAGCTTAGTGAACTCGGGTAAATAGGTCAGTTGCTGTGACCAAGACAATTCCACAGATGTTTGATTCAGACACTACATGTTAGACTCATTAGCACATTCACATTTTTCGATAGAGATCTAAACTAGTAGGCCAGATCATTCCAAAAACACGTTAATTTAGATCAGTAACAATGAACATCCCCGGATGAAAAGTACGCGATTTATGAAGCATCTTATCGACCAGGCAGTCGGATAAAATTTTCTTTTTTCTGGCACTTGCCACAATTAATATGTTACTAATGGCATACTCCAAGTGAACAATCCTCCTACTACGGCACTGAATGCAAACTCGGCATTTATTCGTTTGAACAGATGATTTACCAGAAAATAAATGTGGCTTACATGAGCAGCCAAAAGTGGAAAATAAGTTCATAAAACGCCTCAACATGCTCTCCAACTGACTGCCATAAAGTAACAGGAGAAACATAAACATTGATATAAACAAGGTGCCAATCTGCTTCTCAGCTTAACGGAAAAGCTAACGTTTGAGCAAGCGCGCTCGAGTAAATGATGAATGATAATGATTATTTTTCATTCACATCTCGACGTCTTCAGCAATTAAAGAAGTGAACCCAATGGCAACGATTAACTACTGTCTGATTATCGGAATCAGAAATTCTATAGTTAAGAACTAAATGACGTTTCAAAGAGTCTACAGAATGCTCATCACAGCAAAAGAGAAGTCAATCACCCCTGTAGTTCGTGGGACTGGATTTTACTGTCCAATACCTAGGATCAGTAAGCTCCAGCTTTTGTCACTAACCAAAAGAACCGTAAGTCACTCTTCCGGAATCAGTTATTGCAGTGGTAGTTTGTTAGGAACTAAGGGCAATACAATCTTCAGTAAGAGTTAAAAAAACCTTTTGAATAAATTTTAATTTCATCCATTGCATTTTCACAAGCGGTCGGCAAGTCCGCTTGCAAGATTGTAAAGTAATCGAGTTCCGCTTTGTTGATGGCATTTTTCCGGTAGCGTGCGCTGTACAAGGGCGTAGGAAGCGTCCGTGTGTGGGTTCGATTTCGACCGACGCCATTGAAATTTTCACATTGTTAACATACGACTTCGATTCGTCAAACAACAAATTGGACTTGAAATAAACCTACTCACATGATCTACTGAAGTATCAAGATACTGCCAAGTTCAGTAAGCAGAGAAAAATCTGTGCTGTGAACGTTTCCGTGTGTGAAAGTGTTAATCACGTGCATAAGAAGTATGTATATTTTCGGGGGCAGCAGTGTCCATGACATCAGTTTCCACACCATGAGCGCTTCAGAATCGGCAGAAAGAATTGAAAGGTACGAAATATGACTTAGCCCAGTTCGTGTTTGTGAGTAGCCGAAAAGCAAACAAAAATGCGTGCACTACGAAGCTGTAAATCAGCTCAGTTTGGTTTTGAAAACATGCCAACCCATATGTTCCTTAGGGATACTGTTGAATCCTAATAGTTTCAGGTGGCCAACGGGCACTTTTCAATCAAACTTAAAACAATTTCTGCCGAATAAACATATGCATTTTCTTTCGAGGAAAAGTGACTGGCGTTTGGATCAAAATGAATGAGGGCTTACTATACGGTGAAGGACAAGAGCTAATATTTAGTTACTAAATCTTCAACAAGGTCTTCGGCTCGAATATCATCACCAAACCGTAACAGTCCCCTATTCTTTGTATCACAACGCTTCGATTTTCAAAATTTCTTTCATGGGCTTATTTGTGCAATCTGTGTTCAACATAAAGGAAGTAAAAGACAGAGTACCTTGGCAGAAAAAAGTGGTGATGATGGTGAGACCCGAGCTTGAAATCTGAACTCACCGACAGACAGAAACAAGGAGAGATTGAAAATAGATAGTGCTCATAGATTCGTATTAGCTGGTCACTGGATTAGGTTGATGGACCACTTTGAGTGGCTAAAACTCATTAATGATCAATTGTACTGGTATTTTCATATCTAGTTTACCACAACGAAGCGGAATTTCGAAGATTTTCTATGATACAGGTAAACTAATTTGTAAATCAGTGTTAATTGTTCCAGGGTAACAAAAAAACAAAAAAATAGGGAGACACTGAGTGGTATTTAATGTTTTGCAACAACAAAACAAATTACTTGTTAGTGTGCAGACTCAACAGTAGTAATGTTAACGAGAAAGACAGGACATGGTTGACTGGAGACGTTCCACTTCGTGCTAAGTGAGGCGAACGTCTCAAAGTGAACAAGAGGCTGTATCCAATAAGACCCCAAATATGTGCAAAATGGCAATGAGTTGAAGAATTCTACAGGGACTCATTTCCTTTTCCGTCTGATTAATTATCTAAACGGAGCCCGAGAAAACAAGCGTGTCAGTGAGAACCACATATAGCTATATTATTGATGAGTAAACCAAACGAGTCCAACAAGTCTAATTTTCTTCCGTCGCCCTCAAGCACACAATTTACTGGATTCGAAATATTTCGTGGTTAAACCCTCCATAGCACTACTCGTCTCCTCTTCGTCCAAGCTGATGGCATTGCTTTCATGTGACCCGTTTAGAGATGTAATGGGACCAGACGAAATTGTGGTTAATAGCAGGTTCAGTCGACAATCCGCTAACTGACGACTGTCATTTATCAAGCAACATCATCCCAGCCACTTGCATAAACGTCGACTCAGCAAACCGGTTTCCCACTTTCTTGTTTATTGGTTAGCCGGAAAGAATAACAAAACAGCAGCGAACGAATAATGCCAACGTTACAAATGTTCCAAACTTCAAAGTGAACTGGCCATAAAGACCAAGGAAACTCTCATTGTCCGATCCAAAAGAAACAAGCGGGAGAGGGAGAGACAAAGAGAACTGTAGGTAAGAACAGAATGTTGGACAAAGTGTGCTTCCAAATAAGCCGTGGTCATGGTTACTGAAAACATGCAACATATAATTGTTGACCAACGCGTTGAATAGGTTGATCACTAAGCAACCATGCATGTATGCCTATGTGAATGTCCGAATAATTGGGAGTTGTAGAAAATTTTTAGTAATTCCGAATAGCTTTTTTTCTCTCTCAGGCGTTTTCATGCTAGCGGATGTATGCTCATCTGGGTGAGTTCAATTTGGTCCAAATGGATACAGGCTGGAAATCGATTCCTCGTATTGTCTGTGCCAGTCTCATACGTCCCAACTTTTGGTCAGTTGTAATATCATTTGTATTTATCTTAACCCTGCGGATGCCTGGCCAGATATTAATTGTGCTCCCACACAAACACACTGGATGGAACACCTTAGGAGGATGAAGAGATAGCCACGAATAAAAGGATGACTCAATTGCAGGGAATGATAATTAACGAAGTAAACACGAATTTCTACACTAAGTGAACGCCTTTTCCAAGAATTTCCATAGCTTGTTAGAAACAACTGCACTGAAAATTTTATCTTCTGAATAATTTAACATAGTTTTCCATCAGAGTGACAAGAAGTTTTCTTATAGAACTTGCTGGTGATTTGTTTAAATCAGATATCTATCGGTTCGCTGAATTATCTCCATGGAAATTCCATATAATTCAGAACAATTAGGGATCAAAATTCCCGAAGTGGTGTGGTATCTCATCATGTGAGGCTGGTTATCATCAGACAACAGAAAATCCCGCTGAGAAAAATCTGTTGATCAGTCTACCAGTCCAACTAACAACACACAGAGCAAACTTGAATATCAACTAGCTGAGAATGAGTTGAATACATTCAGGGGTTCAAAAGATTATTTGAACTATCGAGAGTAGAGTACAGCACAAAGTCTAAGTATGAATAAGAAACATCAATACACATAAATGGGGATAAATAGCAATAGAAAGCACCATTTAATTTTACTCACTGCTGCATTCGTAAGTTTATCAAGCAAAACTAGCACTAAAATATGAAAACATCTAGAAATCATACTAATGTGAAAACCGCTGCCGAAGTGCTCTCAACACCTCGATATTGCAAGCTACTGGTGTTAGCTTGCCCATTCAGGATCCTAGGATTAGACTAAACAGACGAATACATCGGAAGCCTCAGTAGAATTCAAACTCACATTTGAACGCCACCTATACTTCTATGCACTATACACTCTGCCGACCGAGCTACGAGACCATACAAATAAGTTTGATCAATTTGCTAGATTCGTTCGGTGGACTTCAATCAATTACGGGGGAAAACTGTCGTGGCAGTCTACTGGCACACCAACTGGGAGCAATCTGGAGGGAATCAAACGGGAATCGTTACTTGCATGTGCGTTTTGAATTTCGGATTTGAATAAGAACGATAAAGTATTCCATAAATTTTGATGACCACAACACGGGAGGAGGGCTTTTCCGCGTACAGACACACGCACACAACCGTACTGCATTAGTGGGAATGGATTTGGTTGTCGTAAGGACAGAATCGTTGAAAAATGAACAAGTAAACTTGAACAAATGGTTAACAGGAGTGCCGAAAAATCGACCATTCAGAGAGAGAGAGAGAGAGAGAAAAACATCGAGTCCACGGTGGGGAGCACGATTTGACGGAGATTGCTCAAAATAAACATATGTTTTTAGCTCTAAACGATATTGAGTCTTCATATTACAATTATCGTTGTTATTGTTATTTTTGTGCTAAGTAAATTCGCGTTTTAGGTGAACGGGGCGAGCTGGCAATGAGTACCACAGGATAGTGATCACGCGAAAGACCGCGATGGGCAAGACATAACAAGGATTGACATTGAGAGTGGGTGCGCAGCCGAGGGAGGAGAAGGACGAGTGAAAACGAACAGACAACCAAAAGTAGTGAGTCGAACTAAATTGCAAATCGAAAAAGTTAGAACACAGGAGGGGTAAAACAACAACATGGCAAACGAAACGAGAGAAATAGACTATACAAGAAAGGGGACTGGATCAAAGCGCTTCTTCAAACCACAATGACGTATGTGTGTGTGTTTGTGAATGCATTCTGTCTGGTCAGGGCAAAAAACAGCAACAATGAGTTCATAAGCTGTCTGGAAATAAATGTTAATTTTTGTTTACTAAATGAAACGCACCAAAAACAAGTAAAGTGACTTAGCTCAACTGATCCAGACAGTTGGATAGTCGGACAGTCAGATGACCGAACATTTAGAGTTAATCTGTTCAACGTGACCTATTTGTGTGAGCAAGTAGTAAGACACATAGAGCCCATCACGAGCGTATCCCAAAAGATGATTCTCGCTTCCTTGATTACAAGCAGCCAAAAAACGAACCACTAATGGATGCCATAGACAATGGGGAGAATTAATCTTTGTATTCCCTGTACGTCCCCAACATAGATTACATACGTAGCATCCAATTGGACTCAGTGAAAACTGCACAAAACAGTGTAAAACTCTAGTCAGTTAAAAACTGAGTGCAGTTAAAGACTCTAAAAAACGTACAGATAAAGGTACTATTTAACATTTAAGAAAACTTTCAAAAATTATCTTTATCATGAACGAGAACTGAACCTCGTGAAACACATGTTGCCGTGATCAGATGTGAAATGAGATTGATTAGAAGCCGTGATTCACAGTCGTCTGATACGGATGAGCAACCTACTAATTTGAGGTGGCTCATCAAGCAGGAGGTTACATTCATACTAACACGCCAGCACGCAATCGATCAAATAAACTCCATATACCAGCACTCTCTTTTTGATACGATCTGAAATATCTCAGTTAAAGTTTGTTATGAGGCGAGAATCAAATAGGACAAACGCCCACTTTGATCGTCAATAGGTGCGAGCATCGTATATCTGCGACGCGAAAAGAGGACTGCAACGTCATTCAAATGCAAATTAGGAGAAGTGCTGTATCCAAAGTCTATCACTATCTACAGTTGAGTAGAATCGCCTTCTCAAAAAGAATCCGGCTTCTCTGACAGTTGAAAATTTTGGAGGAAAATGGGATCAGGTGATTATAGAATAAAACTTTTATATGCGATGGAAGTGTTTGTGATAACCGACAAAGAGCACTGGATAGCTGTTTCATCCTGTTTGTCACTCATCGGTAGTATGTAATTTTTCTGTCCCTGCCAGGACTCGAACGGTGTAGCTAAGAGGTAAGGGTTTGAAGTCCCAACCGGAACAATCCCGGTTAGGGTTCTGACAAGGACATGATAGTAACCACTGCTAACGAGTCTCAAACACGACGAAGAACCGTTTAGTGCTCTTTGTCGATTATCCAACCATCTCCACCGCCCATAAATGCATGAACTTGTGGGGAATAAATGATCTCCAAATGAGTGAAACTCAAACCCAAGCCCATCAAAAGTGCCTGGTGCCTCTTAACAATCGAATAGGCTAATCCAAGCTTGCTACTCTGAAAAACTACGATAAAGCTGTTTCGGAACTTGTGGAATCAAACCGACATTAGGAAAACCATGTCAGTTGAAACATTATCATTACTGAGAACAGTTACATAAAGTACGATTTAAGCGTAAGCTTACACCAAACGACTGAAAAGCACCTTCGAATGAATCACAGAATCAAAGTATTGTTCTATCATCGCGTATTTAAAGCTCAGGGTAAGGTCAATACCCCATTTAGACTTCAGTGAACGAGCAGTAAAATAGCCTACAACACTAGGAGAATCACCGGGACACCATCCACCGCTCGTTCCTCTCAGTATTGGCGGTGCATAGTGTTCCCGGTTCTCTCCCGAGACAGTGGTGAAACGCAATCTGAACCGAATGAATACTTGCATCGATTCGATTATGAGAAAACCGAGATGGAGACTATTCAGTCATTCGTTCAGACCAATATGCTATTAAGATCAAATATTGTGGTGCCCTGTGATGATGTATACTAACGGACAGGCAACTCAAAAACCGCTTATCTGAGACATGCGTATGAAAACTCCGTTCATCAATAGAACACATTTTCTGTCCCGCTTAATCTATATTAGGACACATTAAACTTCATCACCCATAGTCAGACGTGACAATACGAGCGCAACTCAAAGTTTTAATTTCACGGCAGACTGTGAAAAAATGATGCGCTCCACACAATGCTTGAGAGGAGNCAAGGGCGGAAGGAGACCTGTTTCGATGATGCAGTTCGTGCCTGTGCGCGCGAGAGAGAACGCGTGCACACACACACACACACACACACACACACACCAATGGAATCCGCGATGACAAGCACAGGGGACCAATTTCCTTTTAAGTGCCCATCTGCACAGTAAAACAAAGCTGTTTCCGATTTCCTGCTAATCAAATTCAAATCCGATGAAGACAGTGAATTGGGTTCCGGAGAAGACAAAATAAGACACAATGAAAATTCCCACTGACTAAGAAAAGATCGTTGGAACGAGAAAAAACTAATAGTGTGAATTCTAGTTGAGTGTTCACCTTCGTTCCACACTGTCTGGTGCCATTCAAATGTGTTGACCGCGGTCGAGAATAGGTGATTTGGCATTCCCGGAACCACAACCTCCTAATAATGTAGCGCTTTACTCGTATGGGAATCACTGGTCAGAATAATAATTACATTACATTTTATCACTGGTCATACAGGAAAACCTATTGCGAACCAGTGTGGTTGAGCAACACAAACAGGGTTCAACAGATAACCCCATTATCTGGGATCCGCGGTTATTCATCAGTGTGCTGTGTCAAAATTTATCCGTCGTATATGAACGGAAGAAACAATGTGATTTGACCGATGAAGAATTTCAACCGTGTAAAGATCAAGTAGGAAATTCAATCTGATACTTTGTTTGCGTGCATAAAGTCAGTTTGCATTCACATAAACAATCTTCACCTGCAAGTGCTTCTTAAAACGACCCTAATCGACCAGTTAATCAAGTGTTTGGGACCAATTGAAGAACGTTTGAGAATTTCAACCGGCGTGATTCGCATTTGCATTTCTCGGACATGCCACGAAATTGAGTCCCTATTTTCTGTACATTTGTATAGATATATGTTGTCTTTTTTATTCAGTTGGTTTAGATTTTCATTTCTTTTTAATCCTAATCCTATCAGCAGTCGATCGGTTGGGACCGACTTCCGATTGATTATTAGTTCGTACGTTTGAACGCCCCCCCCCCCGCTCTCGACTAACCAGGGCAGGTCCTTTGAGTTTGGTCGTGCCATATTTTGTTATCGCCCGGAGCTTTGACTTTTTCCATCACACGTTGCCTGTGATTATACTTCCTATCAATTACAGTGACCCTAATGATTACATACCATGCGCTCAGTCTAATTTCCGTACGAGTATCCGTGGAAGATATCAACGACTCGTCCTTACCTGCCTTTGCTCGTTTTGTGAGAAATAAGGTTAAACGAATCACCAGAAATTCCATTGGTAAACGGAGAAAACATCGCGCTGCATGGAAAATTGAACTTGAGCACAAAACGTGAAGAGCATTGGTTTTCCCATCATTTTGTCGTCCAATGTTTGATTAATTTTCTCTAAGCTATCGGACATCGGTGTTCTGATTCACTATGGAGAGTACTCCAAACGTTCTCTGCTACTTGTAGAAGAATCATGACTACAAGAATTGGTTATGGACCAATTAGTTCACATTGAAGGTTTCCACTTAGTTCGAGCAGGTAGACCACCAGGAAGGAAAACAATAGGTAGCAGTGTCATCACATATGTGGGCCAGTGGTGGTACAACAGTAGCAAACGCATCTTAGCTCACTGCACACAAACATGTCTGGATTTACTGTGCGTTATAAACCACACTTTCTCCTGCGCCGTTCTTCTATCATCAATTTAAATCTATGCATCACTCCTGACTGTAATCTTAGTGGGTGATCTATCGTCCAGGATTTATTCTATCCAATTACGTTGGAGAGGTCTGTCACATCTAATTTCGTCGTTGCTGGTGATTTCAAAAGATCGGATGAGTTTTTACACATTTAGGTCTCTCTAGAACATTGCTAACTTTTCCATTCGGAATGATGCCTCCGGGGACCAACTTTTCCTTAATGAAACATATTCTCCTGCCTTCAACGTACATCAGTAGGCAATTCTGATCGCTATTTAATTTAAGTTTCAGCCACGGTATATGGTAAATACAAACAATAAATCCTCACGAAGAAAAATGCACTTAGGTTATGTATACGACAAAATCATCTGACCAATTGGATGGAATTACAGTTAGCATCTCGATATTTCAGTCTTCTGTGAGAATCTCACCAATTATCTCAAATATTGTTATGATGTGTGCTACCCTCAAGTAAGGATTCACCTACAGCCCAACCGATTCATCTCTGATGGATTGAAATGGTTATATAGGCTGAAAGGGAAGGCCTATCGTCCAGGAGATAAAGTGACTGTCAGAGCTGTTAACTTTCATATCAGAAGCGAGATAGCCCATCTCAAACAATTGTATGTTGACACCGTGCTAGGAGACAAATCCCGCCGTCAGCTTTGGAACGGACTGAAGTTGCTCTGTGGTCGTTCAACTGTACCCACTACATACAGTCTCATGTGATGTCAATGAGCTCAACAAATCATTTGCTTCAGTGAAAAACGCTGTGCCAGCTTAACGGAGTCTAAACACAACATCACTTGATTTCCACCTTCCTGTGACTGTCATACAGAGCAAGTTTTAAAGGAGTTAAATGCTGTCAATGAAAATAAATCCTCTGGTCCTCGTGGGTTGTTCCCCAATTATCCTAAAACCATGCGCAAGGTACCTCGCACAAACCGTGTCATTCATCTGTAATACACGTCTATCAGAAGGAAGATTAGTTAACACATCACTCCAGTACCTAAGCATGATAAGGGTAATTTTCGGCCTATTACTTCATCTTAAGTATTACTTAAGACCTTTGAGCGAATTATTATCAAGCGCCTATCCTCTAATGTTGATTATTGTGATTCCAAGCAGTTTGCTAATCGCAGGCCTCGCTCTACTTTACTTGCGGTTGCTTGTCTTATACATTCTGTTTTATCCCATCGAGGCCAAAAACACAAAATTGTTTCACGTTTGTTTCTTGGACTACCCAAACGCGTTTAAGTTTGATGAGAGAAACATCCTTTTGAATTGGATGCACGATTATTTCACCAACCGACGCCAATTCGTTTGTCTCAATGGTATTAGGTCTTCTACTGTTACTTTAAACAGAGTGTAACGCGGGATGCAATTTTATCCTCTTTTCTGTTCTCCTTTTATATCCTAAATTTCCCAGTCACCTCAAATGTTTTCACTTTTAAATCTGACGATGGCATAGTAGTTGGTGATGCATCTCACAACAATAACCCTTCAAGAAACTCCCTCCAATCAGCCATAAGTTCCATTTCTGCATGTTTCGATGATACTAACTTTTCTTTAAACCCCAATGAATGCATTGAAGGTTTGTTTTCCATTGGCCTTAGGCCATCAACTCTTTCTGGATCATCTATTTCTAACAGCTTGATCAACAACCTAAAAGTTAAAAGGTCACAACGCTACAAATATCTCGGATGCTTCGTGTCTGCTGACCTCAAATGGTCCTATCACGTAGAACAAACATATCTTAAGATGAGAAAGTTGACCTTT
>UZAN01054540.1:0-11212 GCA_900618425.1 Echinostoma caproni | reverse complement strand
CATCCAACCCATGTGGACAAAGAGATTGGCATATGTCATCCAACTTCCATGACCGCAACTCGAACGCATCTACGACTTATTTCAATCTGATTATTGAGGTGTGATGAATGGATTGGTGTTGCAGCACTCCCCCGTCCTCTTTCTCTCCCAACGAAGCACTTTGATATTTGGCCGACAGAAATTCTACCCTTTTCAACATGTCATCCCCACGTATGAAATATGAAGAATAATGAATAACAACTGTTCGCCCTGACCATAGTCTCAGATCATACTGGATATACTGTGAAGTCAACAGGTTGTTCTAATTTATGCTTTCCTGGTGAAAACATTACCTCTGCACATGGGTCGTAACGACCTGTTTTAGCTTACGGAAAACGGCAAACAAATTGAACATAAGCTAGGAGCTGCCAACAACAACGACGACGGTAGCAGCAACCACAACGACATGTCTGGTAAAGGACGCATTCCAAGCTTACAGAGGCATTGTAACGACCAGTTATTTTTATTTTGCAGTTAACACAGAAATTATTTTCTCAAGGTGATTGGTCTAACTCGAGTGATTCCAAGCTCAATAGACTAACTGTGAATGTTATAATGTGTGCGTCCTAGACGCGAATGAACGAACCCGGCGGTAATTGACCTCTGTCGGGTAAGGAAGCGAGTCACGTCAAGATGGATCGATAAATCGGTCGCCATGCCCAGATGTGATTGTGAGCATGATTGGATTCAGTCTATCCTAGTGAGTAAATTTCAGTGAGACCGTGATTCCTTTAAATAACACCGATTCCTTCGAATCAAATGCGATTGCTTACGTATTTCTGAAATTGAAATGCACGCTTGACGAGATGCATAACGATTGCTCAAAGGTACAGTGAAAGAATTAACAGCATTGAACCTGAATACTAAAGCTAAATTCTAACCTAATCACTGGCTCACAGAAATCGCATTTTTGTCTGTCATTCCCGGGACGACTATTACATTCAGTCCACAATGTCAAAGGTAACAATCTGCCACCTGCGGTTTCTTCGCTACCCAGCTTCATCATATAGGTCCTTATCCTTATTATTTCACTGATTAACCCGTCGCATCTCGTCACATCCTGATTGCATCCGTTCGATCCTGATAATTTAGTGAATGAGACAGGTGGTGATAAGATTTAGTTACAGTTATTTATTGCCCCACAAAAAATAACTCTGTATTAGGTGCTCTATGGGGTGTTCATTTAAGATGATAAAATTATTCCACCAACGGTTGTCCTGATATTGATCTGCGTGAGGAACAGTTGCCTCCACTGACGAATTCATAAAGAATCCGGGACATTTGTTACAAAGTGGCATCCCCGGTGTCACGGAATGTCGGATAAAAGAATATGTTCACTGGCACTGCAGATGCCACTTTGCAGTATATTTTCCAAATGTGTGGTACCACAAAATATTGTGAAAATTGAACAAAGATTGAGATATATGGGCAATAGAGTACTGCTATGATGTCCAGCCACTAAGCAGGAGAATTATTAGGGTTCTCAATCTAAGCCTTCAGTTCTGACAACAACCTAGCCACATGGCAACGGGTAAGGCGAAGTGGAGACCCATTTACATGGATCGACTTTGTACCGACTGAAACGCAAATTCTAGTCGAATCCCCAGCATGACTGGGAGACTGAACTTCGTCTGACTTCTGCCCTTCGACCTTCCAGGCATGATTAGATCTTCGGACTGACAAAAGCCATCTTGTGCAGCTCGTTGGGTTAGATAGGTGCAGTCTCATCGTGATAGTGGTCCTAATGGATTGGGGAGAACACGACTGTAACACTGTCGCTTCTACAGTTGAAACGCTATGCCGAATACGACAAATAAGGTTTAACCATCAGTAACTATTTAAATGGAAAGCTGACTATAACCAAAATGATCAATCAAATCCCAGAAACGATGAACTTAGTGGATAATGAAGAGGAGAGGAAAGTACATATAACAACCTGTTTTTGAGTAATTTCTTCCCAGATATGGATTGATGAAACCAATTTCAATCTACATTGTTCAAGACATTATCGATATTCTGTAAGAGGACAACGGTATCGAATACCAGTGACCAGTTCAAGAGGAAGAAATCGCCGCATCTTAGGTGCTATGAATATTGCTGGTTTGTTGAGCTATGTTCTAAAAGGTGGATCTCATAACTCCGTTTGTGTGTTACAAACGCTCGTTGATCAACTGTTGCAAGAAGAGCATAAATGATATGTGATTGTGTGTGACAATGCAACCTTTCACTCTAAACTAGAAAACATGGTGGCCGGAGGAAAAGTGAGTACTCTCAGACTTGCTCCATATCCTCCAGCTTTGTATCCGATTAAAATGATATGGAGGAGTGCGAATAGTTACACCAAAACAAAACTTTGAATTCAATAAGCCAAGATGCTGGTGGATGATCCTAAAGGAGGAAAGAACCAACAGCATTGGAGAATGACATGTTTAGAAAGCATTGCTGGTGATGTCAAGTCTCAAAACACGAAGGATCGTTGTCAGCATGCATCTAATCATGCTGGTGTACGTTATCCGATAGCCATCAAAATGCTTGATTTTTATTGAATTTGATGGTCAATCATTTATTTTAATCACTGCACATTTTTCTGAATGGGAGATAAAGAACCGAGATTTTTTATCATTTTTGAAAGCAATATGGGGATTACTTGAGGACCAAATAACAGTAGACTGGATTTCCACTTTATGGTAGCGATCTTGTCTTCGCCTCGCTCGGTAACTCACTCAAAAAGTACTTTTGCTCTTTTTTGGAGAAGTGAGTTCATTCGGACCGGGTGGGGTTTAGACAGACCCGATCGAATCGGTGACGTTTGACGACCGAAACACCAATCCCCCTGTGGGGTCCACAATGGAATGCGCTTGTTTGGATTCACTTCCACTTACAACGGATTCACTTGAAGTTGAAAAGGTATGATTTTGCCACAATTGTTTTGTTTGTAGGCCGATGTTTTTCTGTTCTCTTATGTTCGATTTTCCTTGTCTTAAGTTGTCTACTGCTTTTCCCATTGTGTTCTGCGGGGCATTCTTTACAACTGATTTTGTAAATGCAGTTGTTTGATCTTGTTTTGATTTCGAGAAAGGTTACCCACGGTAACCGAAACATCGTTGAATACAATTCTCTATCGATATAACTATGTTTTTAACATTATAACTTTCACAAGAGAACAACACATGGTGCATCGATTTTTCGATACACTCCTGACGTCATTTGGTCTTGATGTATCGATAGACTAACGCTATCTGTCTCCACAATTGGCGAAGTATCGACATTTGGTATGGTTCATTTTGACCATGTCTAATCTGAAACATTGAGTCCCGTTTATCCATTTCATGAATTCAGAAACAAGACAAATGTCGCGAGATGCCAGTGATTAAAAAGAATAAACGAAATGTCAACATTTCGCGACATTTAGACCTCTTTGTTACGGATGATATATGACCTACCACGCATGATTAATTTCAGTCCATTGTTCTGCTAGTCGTATGTTCTGAGTTATTACCACATTGAATAGTGTGTATGCAAAGAACACTATCTCTCGGTGGTAGTTTTATCATGAAAAGTGGACGATCGTGGATCGACAGACGAGGAGCACGTGAGCAAGCCATGATAACAACCAGTGTAATGACCGTCTGTTCTTAATCCTGTTATTATGTACCACAATAAATTGCAGTTATCCCCAAGTAGAGGTACATCACTCAAAAACAGTAAGGGGTGCGTTAGATCCTGGTTACGATTATCTTTGGTCAGTGGCCTATCTAATTTCGTCAGTGCTCTAAGAGATACTGTTGCGATTAAAATTCAACCATTCTCACAGGCGTGTTTGTTTCCAACATGACGCTACATCGTCACACAATGTTATGATGGTGAGAAGTTTACTCGACTCGGAATTGAACTGCAGATGGATTGGCCGAGGAGCACCAAAGGAATTATCTGTTTACCGAACCCGCTTCGAAAAATAGTGCGTGTATCTTAGACGGGTCCCGCGTTGACCCAGTGTCATCGTCGCTTGAGCATTTTCCACTCCGAATTTCCCACATGGTGCACCGCTCCACAACTGGTTCTCTTGTTCTATTTCTCTACAACCATGAGGCAGCATCCGATTCGGAACCTATCCTCCTCCTGTGCCGGCCCGAAAACCACACGACCGATCGGGTTCATCTATCGATCGGTGGAATGGTGCAGCTGCAACGAGGGACCTGGTGCTTGCCCACCTAACCTGAGCGAGGAACCACACCTTTTATAGCTGTGAGTCTCAGGCAGGCCCAGTGAACTTCGACTGTGCAGCAGGAATGTCATCAGCACACAGATGCACTGGACGTAACAAGAGCGTTACAAAACGTACAAGCCGGTGATCAGACAGTCTCGTGTTGAGTTGAGGGATTTCAAGCGCCGCAGGTTGCGGAATATGATCCAATCAGATCACAGAAAGGGTCAGAGGGAATTTAGTTGTTTAGGGTCACGAGTGAGAGGGATGAGACGATGGTAAACGATGGAGCAATCGCAATGTGCAACTCCTCCTACCTAAAATTTATGATAAAAAGATTCGCTCAAGACTCATGCATTTCAACACTTTTTCCTATTGCTTTTCATGTGGTGTTTTTGGATGATCCAAAATTAACCTGAAATTTTGCGATTCGCCTCCCATAAGGTACAAAAATGTAATACGCAATTCTGACGAGGTCGAAACCGCAGTGTGAAGTACGTCGACTACAGGTGGTCGTGACACACCTCAAAAGTCTCGCAGCCAACGACCGGATTAGTCGAGAAGACTCGTGGTTGCATTGGAGCACCGTGGCAATAGGAATGTACCGGTATGCGATGATGTGAACCTCCGCTGAAAGTGCATAGACGCTGAAAACAAACGAGAACCATAGAACAAAATACGAACGAAAACTAAATGTAAGTTGAAGCAGAAAGATGGCTTACAGAAAATCAAAGGTAACGAAGGTATCAACCTGAACAAACCGATGGATTATCGGGAAAGCTGGTGCCTGGCAAATGTCAGCGATTATCCGAATTTAACATCAGAGTGGTAGCACTACGAGTACCACAAATTGTCCATTTACAAGTGAACAATAAATTAAAAGCATAAGTTTTCTTCAGTACACTATTGCTAAAAGGTAATACGAATCCTAGTCCAACAGAATTGAATCACGTAGAATTCAACCTAACCACCTGTAACCTTTTTCATACTTCCGAAAGTATAATGAGATGCACTCAAACAACCTACTTTTTGGGAACGACGCTTGGAGAGCCTTCATTCACAATGGGCAAATGTAGTCGTTTCTATGGTAATGGCTGACCTTTCTCGGTAAACGGAAGAGTACAAGGAAGGAAATATCGATAGTTTGCAGTGAAATCTCTTTGTACCTGTATCTTCCCTCAAACATAAATATGCCTTACACTGTTCGGAATGTCCAGTAGGACGAGTATCAAACAATCGCTGTCTCAATCTATGAAGGGCAGCAAAGATTCCTTGGCTGACCGACTGTCATAAAGGGCGAACCTCAAACGGGTGACGCATTTGTGACACTGGCATTCAGCAAAACCTTTTAAAATCCATTAGGGTGGTAAAGCGTCGTTTCAGGCTTTATTCTAAATGGGAATATTAGCGTCTGTGAACTGACTGAAGCGAAGAACGCCATCGGGATGAGTGATTTTACATTGTAAAATGACCGGCATGTATTTTAGTGTGTAGATTATTGTTTCTGGTGTGGACAGTGATCTCATTTATATCGAGAAAACAGTAACTGGTTCGAAATCCCTGAGGATAGTGATGGAGCCAATGAAATCGCAAATATCAAACACAGACCAACCTTTTATCAATCAGAACGATAAGGTGGAAACAATGCTTTATCCTTCCATATCAGATTATTCCATTTAGGATAGATGGGTCACCTGATTGCATCCAACATCATTTCGAGAAGTGTGAGGACAGTTCCATAATTGGTTAAGCAGAGCAGTACGTGACTTGTTCTGATGCAATGGATTTGTCTTCTTATCACGAGTAGCTGTTACGATCCTTCAAACCTGTCTGTGTTTGTGTACGTGTATACTGCAGCTGGACCAGTTAGCTTTAATTGCAATAACAATAACAATCACCCATTAAATAGATTAAATTATACAAATCGTGATAAGTAGTCGGATAAGCACGCAGCACTAATGAATCGGGACCAGCTCTGCATGCTGTACGTGTTCGTGTTACACTCGAGTTGAAAGGTATTTGAAGCAATCAGGGGCTGTGTTGACTAGGCACGGCTACCGTCTTGTTGCCAGAATGAAAATACGGAACGACAGACATGCCGAGTTCCAAATCACCCTGAACACACAAAAAGGGAACCCATAAAGCATAAGATAAACAAACAAGCGATCGCATAAACAAGGTGCTTTAACCAGTGTGTTTTGTTTGTACCGTGAACAGAAAGAAAACGCGCGATTCAGATAATGAATGGTTTTCACGAGAATTGATTTTGCTAAACAAACCAATGACTTTATTGATCGTGTTAACCTGTATTATGCTCCATGAACAAAATATTCAGCGCTGATCAACTTAAATGTGTCACGCATAGATTCGGAAACAGCTTCCTGAAATGGAAAGAAAAGATGCCAGATGCTGATAGTACATTCAATTCAAATCAGGTGTGTGCTTTTTGAACCGGAATGTTACACATTCTGTTATCCGCATGGAGTTGAACAAGGAACTGAAAGCAAAAACAAGGAATACATATTTTGAGTCAAATAGCAACAGTGAACAAAGAATGTTCGCAATTTCTTGGTAGTGTAATCGGGATGGATGGTAAATCTGGAAAGGTACGATATACAATAAGCCTGAAATGCTGTTGAGCGTTCAGAAGAATATTTGTACATCGGGATCGAGTAGAGGAGAGATGAACACACATTACGAAAATAGTGCTTGAGGTCTGTAGAATCTGTATATGAAAATCCCTGATGTGTTCAACTGCTCAGATTTTGAAAAGCCTGCAAATTGCTACCGAGGCTAAATTTACTTGAAGATTTGGAAACTAAAACGGTAGGGATTCCTGTGCGTGTGTTTGGTTTGCTGTTCTTATGGGTGGGTGAATGGTTGGGCTGGTGAACAAATGCACGTGCTAGAGAGAGAACAAGAGAGAAAACTGGTAGGCGAAGGCATGCAAGAACAGGAAGGCAAAACGCCGATCAAACATTACCGAAGTATTGGCGGTCTAGGAAAAGAAATTCGGAAATGAATGCGGAATGGAATACCTAGGTTTGTGTGCGCGTGTTTGTGGGTACTGCCTCTTCGCAAGTTCCGAGAACAAAACATTTGGATGGGAATATGAAAGATAAGGGAATAAAAAGGGATGGAGGAAGTAAAGAGGAGAGATTGGGGTAGACATAACACCGACGTAAGGCCAGTGCGATGATTTTCTGCTTATGCGTATATGTATAGAATAAAGTTTGTCCTGTGTATGGTCACGGGTTCCGCAAAGTTTCTCCGATACGGTCGTTCGGGACAAATCAAGTCAAAATCAAGTCCAACAAGGCTTTATGCACCAAGTAGGAGGTTCAGCAATCGACCTAATGCAGAAACATGCACACAAAACGGGTAAGAGTTGAGCAGATGATTGAAAGTAATCAAAGGAACAACAGTGTTAATGTGATGGGGGTATTTTTCAAGTTCGTAATGTCTGATTTATCAATGTACAGACAAGAAAAGACTAGACACTTTCTTGACAGTCATTGATACGTGCAAGGCGAAGCCGAAATTTGGAATGAATGCAGAGAGGAAACCTAAAATTATCAAGATGTACATGAAGAAAGTATTTTTCATTAGACAGTGCATTGATGATGAACCAATCACACGCATCGAAAAGCTTACACAAAACCAAGTACGTCAGGAATGCCGATACAACGGGAAAAGCAGCGTACTTAACCTGTAAGTGATGATAAAGTCTTGCTTTACAAACTGTTGAGGAATACCGGGACCAGGACAACCAGTGGGCAAGAATGCAGGTTGTCGCACATCTATAGGTTTTCAACTTCAAGTGAATCCAACTAATCGCATTTCACTGGGAACTCCACAGGATTATTGGTGTTTCGGCCGTCAAGTGTCACCGAGTGGACCGGGTCTGTCTAAACCCCGTCCAGTACGAATGAACTAACCTCTCCGTAAACAAACTGAAGTACTTTTCGAATGAGTTACCAAGTGAGGAGGAACTTTTCGGTGGGGTGAGGTGAGTCGTTCTCTCATTGTACCTATTATGTACAGATTTCTTCCTGTCACTGTCGTCTTCCCGATTATATTCCTTCCACTCTGAACCAGCCCGGTTTGTAAAAAATATCGCATTTATCGCAGAGAAACTTGCCTGTTTATACTACAGCGGATTAAGACGATTGATTTGTTCGCACAATTACCGAAAACTCAAACTTGATGCGTTCAGTCAAACCAATCCGGGTTACTCATCTTTCGTTCATCTCATCCTGACAACTGTGAGTTGGTTTTAACGAACAGCGAAAGGTCGAAACAGAACGGTCGGCTTTCCGCACCAGACAGACAGACGTTTCAGGATGTGTGTGAGTTGACCTGTGAGTAGTGATCCCCCATTGCCAGCTGACACAGTTTAATGGAACGCAAAGTTAAACCATTGGTAGCTGTTTTTTTCTCAACAGTGTGTTTCCATCCTAGTGAACCAACGGATATGGCACGAAAAAAATCATTAGTAATTGTATCATATCAGTCAGAACACAGTGGGAGCTTTGCTGTTACCATGATCCGTGGTGATCGTGTAACGAGTACGCACGCACCGCGGTACAGCCTCCAGGTAACCAATCAAGAAGCGGGATAACCGACCAACCCTGTGATCTCAATTGGCATCATCCGGATTGGCTGAGTGCAAGAAGGCAAACAGATAAACCATATCCTTGTCGATTGGACATTCAAGAATCGACCAAAGATTGTTTGTTGCTTGTAATATATATTTCCATGATTTTCTGAATAGAATTAACTGTATCCACAGCTCGCCTTGGATCTACCTGGCTTTGCGCTATTCGGTGGGTTTTCAGTCCGATACCGAGTTCGCGCTATTCAATTTCGATTCCTATTCCGAATATTACATGATCATAAGAGTGATTGCTCTATGTGACATCTTTGACATTCTTCCCCTATTTCCTCATTTACTGTCTTTTTCTCACAGTATTCGAACCCTAATATTTCCAAAATGCCTGTACTTTAAAGAGTCAACCTTAGGAATGATAGCAATGCCAGCATCAAGTTCGGGTTAGTTACAAAAAGGAGTCTGATAGTGGGAGCCTGATTAAATGCTAAAATAAATATCAGCACATTTATTCACATAAGTCATCAGAAGTGATTTCTAGGATCAACTAAAATCTCGTCTGGGGAAGTCGAGGCACACCGCATAACCACGTCATTAGCGTACTTGTAAGCGACAAATTAAATGCGGACGGGAATACGTCTACGCACGGAGACAAAATTGCAATCCAAAACACTCAGAAATTATCTGCTAGGGGGGGGAGAGGGTTTCACCTCCGATTGAAATGTGTACACATCAGTCCACGTTTATAGGTTGCTGGGAAGTTCATGGATTATCCAAAGCAAATTTTCGTGTTTGTGAGCCATCGGCGTGTCACACATCTAAAATGACAAGCCTCAGTTTTCTGTTTCAATAATGAATTTAGCACCATTCATCCCATCAGTTCGTCTAATAATGCAAGTGTTTACTGTTTGGCGGAAAAAAGCTGCAATGAGGTTATCCAAATGTCATCTGTTAATAAACACGTGGTTCTCAATTGATCGGACCTTCTTTCTGAGATTGACCATTACAGTATCAATAGAACAGATTCAAATATGTTTCCACTATACGAAACATTGGTTTACGATTCCAATGAAGTAAACGATGAAACGAGAAAGAAGTGTTGCCGTATTGTATTTTTTATATAAATAACTTTTCTGGTGTTTTTCTAAATCTAGTCATATATATATTATTTGATTTTGCAACTTGTTGAACGTCTTAAAATGTCCAGTTTTCGATGTTATTAGTTTGTTTTTGAAAATATCAAATATGATAATCATATTTGCACTTAGCTCACAGATAGGAGAGAACTTCTTATCCTTTGAGGTTTTACATTAATTTGAGCTTCACCTAGATAATTCCGTGACTAGGAGTCTTCAGATTTGATCATAAACATAATTTTCAAGTGGATTGTGATAAATGGTATACATTTTATATTATTATTATTTTATTATTATATTAAATAAATTATTATATATATTATTATATTATTATTATTACATTTTAGTATACATTTTATGGTGACACTCAAGGTCGCGCAGATTCAAACGGTGATGCAAGAAACTTTGGAACATTGTATTGGGAGATAAGAGTCCGAAAATATGCATAGCTGTCGATATACAGGTATGGTACTGGAAACTGAAATGTATTTCTAAATTTCGAGTCATGTTGCACGAGTCTGATCAATATCTGTGCACTATCCTCTATTATGGACAAAGACTACTACTGATTCAAATTTCCATGAAACGCTGAGTGCTCACAACAATTGAGTAGCGTTCTTTTAGTACCACAACAATTGGGAGTTTGCACATTTTGCTCAGAGGTGTAGTGCTGACCTGACGGGATGGGTGAAATTGGTACTAATGAGAAAATAAAATTAATTAGATTTTTAAGCCGTTTTTATCTTTGTTCTGTGAATGCGGCGATGTTCAGACCGTCTAATCGAATCACAAAAGATTGGCATTCAAGTAAACTGATCTAATTCATAAAGATCGTTAGGCAGGCCGCTTATGCTAGGATTATTAAATGAACAATCATTGACCATTCAGTCTGTCAAAAATAGGTAACCTTAGGTGTATTTGTATCGCTTATTAAATCAGGTCCACAGTGATAAGACTATCAAAGAGAGTGCAGAACATACCGATCGGTTTATCTAAGGGATGACATATTTTGAAATGTCTACTGCAACGTTTTACAACATTTTCTTTCTAGCTGACACAAGGTGGAGACAGAAAATGCGTTCCTCGGAGTGTATCATCTCGCATGATCCAATTCAAAGCCTATTTTTGCTCACCCGGACTAAAAGCTGCTCACGGTTAGCGGCAGCAGATACCTTTTACCAGGCAGTCCCGGCATATCATCATTCTGTGTTTTCAGTTCAGTTG
>UZAN01054539.1:0-12819 GCA_900618425.1 Echinostoma caproni | reverse complement strand
GTCCGAGATAGGAGGCAAGAGAAGCACTAATGACATTACGATTGTGATCGGTGTTGGTATTAGCTTGACGAATTGTGAGGCAAGAAAGAGAACAATGGAGAGTGGCATCATCGGCAAAGCAGTGGATAGAATTAAATGTTTGGTATAGAAGATCGTTGAGAAATAAGAGATAGAGGGTGGGCGAAAGTTTGGAACCTTGGGAAACATCGGCGTTTACAGGAAATGGCCGAGACAGGACCCCATCTACTTGGACGTAGATGGTTTGCTTGCTGAGGAAACAACGAAGTCACGATATCAGAGACGGGTGAAATCCGAACGTGGGTAATTTCGACAGCAGACCATGCCAAACGCGGTCGAAGGTCTTTGGAATGTCGAGCGAGACCGTGTGAGTTTCTCCGTGGTTATCAAGTGCAGCCAAGCAGGAATGTGATGTGAGCGCCAGTAAGTCATCCGTGGATCACCGAGGGTGAAATCCATTCTGACGGTCATTTAACAAACCTTCGCTTTTGAGAAACGTACGCGTTTGGTCGGAGATAATGGTTTCAAGCACTTTCGTGATTATAGATGGAACGATAATTGTCGGGATCGGAAGAGTTGCCGCGCTTTGGGATTGGAAAACTTATGGCATTTTTCCATAGAGTGGGGAAAGATTTAAGTTCGAGTGAATAACAGAAAAGGCGGCGTAGAACAGGGGCTAACTACAGGGCACACATTTTTAGGACGACAGGTGGAATACCGCCCGGACCGGGTGGTTTACAAACATCCAAACCGCGAAGAGTTTGGCGAACCTTTCTGGTTGTTATGATAGGTAGAAAGTAGTGACTGGATGTGTAGGAGGAGGGTTGAACAGTATGGGCGGCAGATAAGGTGGAGTTGGAGGCAAACTGGGAAGCGAAAACCTCTGCTTTTTAATGGGGATCACAAACAAGAGTACCAGAGGAATCACAAATGGGAGGAAAGTTGGGAGGGTAGAAATTACGTGAAACCGCTTTAGCGAGGTACCAGAATGTTCGAAAGAAGCCGAGCGCACAGCTTTGTGACAAATGGAGCGTTCTTTAACTCTCTGAATAGTGAGCACGAAGCGGTTGCAGGATGATGGATTAGGTGAGTGGCGCCAACGACGGAATGCTGAGTTTTTAAAACGTATAGCACGTATAGCAAGCATGATTAAACTACTCAGCGGATCGTGATTTGCCGGGTTTGGGAAAGTTTGGAATGTAAAGATACACGTCTTGAGGAACAATCTCCGTGAAGTCTAAAACAGACTTGGAAACATCCGATTTAAAACAACAATCCTTCCAGAGATAAACAGCCAGAAAGTCATGAAGACCGTCCCAATTGGCTGAATTGTAACGCCAAAAGGTGCGTCTGGCTTTTGGTGGTGAAATGGAATGAGAGGAATGAGTGAGAAAGAAAATGAGACAATGGTCCGATGAGCCTAATGGGGAAAGGGATGTGACGTCGGAGAAAGAAGAGGGAATGGACGTGAGAATGAGGTCAAGGGTGTGGGCGAGGTCACCAATAAGATCAGGGATGCGTGTGTGGAGGTCAACTAGCTGACTTAGGTTAAAGTAAAAGTATTACTATGGGAAATACTTACAAGCGGTTGTTGATCACAGCGAAAGCCTCGGCTTCGCGTCCCATGAAGGTAGTGTTTGAGGAGTGCTTCAGCCATTCCTTGTTGTGGACATCAAAATCTCCGACAATGGTGATTTGGCTGTAGGAATCTGCCGACATTAGGGATGACAGAATATAAAAAAATAGAAGAATCACTGCTGTTCGGGGAGCGGTAAACAGTACAAAAATAGTGGTTGAAAGAAGAAAATCGAAGGTTCAGCCAGATAAGCTAAAATTCACGGTTAGAGAAGTCCAAGTGTGAAAGTCGGGAAGAAGCGACAGATAGATGGATATAGGCGGAGACACCAGCTTTAGAAAGAAAATAAGTATGGATGAAGTAATTAGGGAACTGAAGATGAATAGTGTCTGGCGAGAGGAAGATTTGTGTCTCCGTCAAAAATAAAGACGAGGGGAGAAGATTGTAGAAAGTGGTGTACAGAATTAACGTTTCGATTTAAACTACGAATGTTGTTGAGGGCTATGGAGTGTTGTGAGTTTGAAAGTAGAGGGCACATTTCTTGATTTCTGTACGTTGTATGGATCATATATGGTGTGAGGGAAGACCGGCAACCCAACCCCGAGACTTGTAATGGTAAACCACATAAGGCCTCGATAGGTTGAGCGTGGTAGTGAGTCGGGCGACAGAAGAGCTGCCTACCACCTGCGGAGATATTGATTTCCACAATATAATAGCTTTTGGTTGGTTAACGTTTCTAGTTATCCGGCTTCTATCCACCCATCCTCAGTTATTGCTCTGAAACATAGCTGCTAAGAATACAAAATACAGGAAAGCTCGAGGTCTTTGACCATTAATGCATACATCGCTTCTCCAAAGTGGCCCGGAGAGATTGGGTTTCCAGTAATGATGTCGCTGCTTGAGCATCAACAAGCTTTCCTACACGGCATAACGCCGGCCCCTATAGTGGTCTAACCACGTGTTCCGAATACCTGACATAACTGTCGCATCAGACTCTAGCTCCTACACCTTGCCGTCGATAGGGTCACCGACTCGATAACCAACTCCAGATCTAGAGCAATGTGATCTAGCAGATAATAAACTACTGGAGCTAATAACTGGAACCACAACTTAGGCTCACACTGCGTCATCCTTTCTGCCAATCACCCAGTGTGGACTGCTATCATCATCGATATCCAAGAACCCGACTCATCTTCACACAGCACTTGGTCGCTAAAAGGTAAAAAGTAGAAAACGCTGAGGGGCATGTGAGTATCAGAAGCAGGAGACATCTCAGGAATTTGAAATGAGAGGAAGAACGAGACAGAAAAGAGTTTTTCAAGCGGATGCCTGAGACTTTTGGACACAAAATACTTCGCGGTAGCCCACATCCACGAATTTGTTTTTCTTTGGGAACACTTGAAGGAGACTTCTGCTCAAGACCCACGAGGCCGTGGAGCGAAGATCAAACACGAAAGTGTGACCAAAGCACCCATGTGGGAGCTTCCGGAGACCTGTTAAGTTGTTTGGCTTTCGGTTCTGTGCGTTGTTCGCTGGTGCGCTGATTGTCAGTTCGCTGTTCAGGATCGGCCCTTAGTCTCATACACCCAATGAGACAACCGGAACGTGGATGGAGCACTACCTTATTGACTAGGGTCTGCCCGGCTGGCCAATCAAGTGATTAATGGCTGATTTGGTTAAATTTCAAAAGTGAATTCATCGTGTATACAGCAAATGAAGCGTGAACTGAAAAGCTAGGAAGCTCTGGAAAGCTGTTTCGACCTGGTTAGGTCTCATCAGCAGTGCGAATCCATCGACCCAACTGGGGATCGGACCCAGGACCTCATGGGCAGAACGCAAGCGTGCTACCCACTCGGCGATCAGACCGTTTTTCATTTTCCATTTACACGATATAGCACAACCCATCTTTGCGAGCTTGTTGCGGGCTACACCCTGCTCATCTCAGCACTAACCTCCGGGTTATGACTGGCAGATGGATTCCGGGCAACGCAGTTCGAGTTCATATACGATTAGCGTCTTCACAAAAGGCCACACAATCCCTGGCCACTCACTGACTCTCTCAATATACAGGTAGGAGACACCTTTCACAGTAGGTTCTCCGTGGAGGGGGCTTCCAAGCGACCTGCAGGACAGGGAAAATACAAAAAGCAACCATGAATCAAAAGGTCCAGTGAGACATGCATACAACTCACTATAAAATGACTGCGCCTGTGTATTCACTACAATATATATAAATATGTATATACTTCACACGCGTCTGACTGCAGACTGTGTCAAACAAATCATGGTATAATAATCTTTATAAAAAAGAAAAACATTCCATAATTTGCATGTGGTCTGAATTTTGCCGGGTTGCCCGAGTCAGGCCAGGTGAATTTACTGGAGGAATCCACAACCGGAGCCTTCAAATAACCAAATTCTGACCCGCAAGACATCGGGGCGGTATGTGGAAACCGCAATCCGGTATCCAGTTCATCGGATGGATGGGGTCAAACGTCCAAGGCATCCAATACACCTCGATGACCAATCGAGCCGGTGATCACTGCCACAACCGGGAAGGTGTGTGTGGTTCGTACGCCTATTCTTGGTTGTTTTGAAATCAGGTTTTGGCCAACTGCCCTGCATGAACTACCGGTGGTCCGCCAACCTGGTTATAGCCCCGGATACCGGTTTTTCATCCTCTCACTTTGGCGGGAAAACACCCCCGTGACGGAAAGGCATTGAGTAGGGCTTCTTCAGTAGAGGCTATTTGAGACGCTTGGTCATACGGAAACATTTCGCGAGGTGCAAGAGAAGAATGACCAACCGCAACCCTAGAAACCCACCCCCGACCATACTGAGGCTTTCGGAGGCAAGTCCCAGTCACCTAACTCCTACGTCCATCTAGCGTTTTTTATCAGAAATTTGCTCCGCCTGTTTGTTTATGGGGATGATATTCCTTGAAAACAGGTTTGATAGTTAAAGGAAGCCAGAAGTTGTCCAATCAACTGGTCTTGTGAGACTGCATTGCCTGGCCTGTACACGTTGACCTTTATGACATGATTTTATCTGCAGCTGTGAGGCATCATCATGTGTGGCTCACAGGGTCATGGAAGCACGCAAAACATTACACCACTTTATGGTACAGTCTCATTGTGATGGTCTCGATGAGGTTATCTGACCGACTTGTTGAGTGGGAAAAGGTTATTCCGGAACATCAACACGAGAACTAACTACCTTTTCCACACCTCCCAGTAAACCATGCATCAATTTTGAGTAGCCTAACCCAAGTCCATGATTATAATGGCATGATACTGACAGCGATCAGTGAAGTTCGCTTCACTGTATCTCGCTGTACGATGATGATGATGACGATAATAATAATAATGGCGTGATCTCCCACGCCGTGTAGATACACTTTTCCGCATAGCTCCGCCACTAACAACGATGCACAGCATCCTAAATGAACTCATTTATCTCTCATCCATTTTTTTATCTGATCGCCTTTCGGCGACTGGAATAGACCCTGCACTCTGAAGCCATATCTGGTTTAAAATAGGCACCCCAGGTCCGTCCGAAAACCCTGTCTTCGTTTCTCGAGTGATCGGATGTTTTGGTTTTTCATACTTGCATTTACAAAAATTATTGGAAGCTCATCTATCGGTAGCCCTTTCAAAGTAATCCTTCGTATTCTGTGATTCTTCTTTCCAGGATCCGTCAAAAGCAACTTTTCGGGGCCTGTGAATCGAAGGTTAGTTTTGACAAGTGAACTGGATTCATCTCATTCTCCGGATTGGATGCTATTTGAATTAGTTATTTTGTTTTCGAAGAAATCAATGCGAACACAAACTGGTTGATCGAGAGATTATTACAATATCGTGTCCCATCGTGAGATATACGATACATAACCGAAAATCATAAGTGACCTTGATAGTTTTGTAGTATGTAGACCGACCCCAGTTCTGAATCCACCCGAAATACACTGGCGGATTGATTCTGGGCAACGCAGTTCGAGTTCATATACGATTAGCATCTTCACAAAAGGCCACACAATCCCTGGCCACTCACTGACTCTCTCAATATACAGGTAGGAGACACCTTTCACAGTAGGTTCTCCGTGGAGGGGGCTTCCAAGCGACCTGCAGGACAGGGAAAATACAAAAAGCAACCATGAATCAAAAGGTCCAGTGAGACATGCACACGACTCACAATGAAATCAAAATGATTGCGCCCGTGTCTTCACTACAGTTTGATGACCCGGTTCAAGGTTATCTTAGCCACTGAAATATGCGGGGCTCTTGTACGATGATCACCAGATTGCAGTTTCCATATGTACACGAATCAGTGGCATGTTTTGGGACGGTTTCATCTGTTCAGTTTTTTCGGTTGAAGGAATCAGCATAGTTTGTTCGTGTCTAGGCTTCAAGTCGGGCATGCATGGGTCAAAAGAAGACGAAAACAAAAAGGTTGACGAAAACCTGTGTGAGCATTTCTAGCTGTCTTTTCGCGCAAAAGTGGATAAATTAGTTTTGTCTATTCATCATATTGAAATATGGGAAAACTTCCCCACCACCGTCCAGCAAAGTTCCTTGGAATGAATTGTGCTGAACACTGTCAGGTTCATGGTTCATTCAGTGTCCATACAGAGTACCTAATCTAACTGAGCATATACGCTTCTTCGACCCGATGAGAAATGACTGATAAGAAGTTACATGAAAGACCCCATTGCTACTGGTTCGCTGTTGTGTTTCAGGATCTTTTGAACCATAACCTAGAAGACGTGAAACACTTGTTCTAACTAATGCTTTTGTATGATTCTGTATGTCTTGTTACCTGTTAACCTCCATTAGATTTTCTGCACGCTGAATCTGTAACTGCAGATAAGGCATGATGATGATGATCACAATCATCACTGTAAAGCGAAATACGCGGCTCGGTGCAATACGCCGTACCTGGGTTTACTTGCTCGTTTCCTCCACTCTGTCTGCAGCAAACTGCGCCTCGCAAGTTCAAGGTCTCAAAACGATGTAGTCAAACTGATCAAAGTGCGGCACTTTGGCATAACAAACGATTTTTATGCTTCATTGAAACATTTTATCGTCGCCAAAAGATGTTTCAGTCCATTGCATGTTGCTTCGCTGCGTGCCGATAATTCACTGTTCTACCGTGATTTGTCATGAAGAGCCACATGGATAGAAGAAGCAACCAACTTCAGTCAATTAGTTCATATG
The DNA here is from genome assembly GCA_900618425.1 of Echinostoma caproni. Lineage (NCBI taxonomy): Eukaryota > Metazoa > Platyhelminthes > Trematoda > Plagiorchiida > Echinostomatidae > Echinostoma > Echinostoma caproni. The sequence continues at coordinate 6,015 of UZAN01054539.1, read as the reverse complement.
GTTTCAAAACAGAACAAAGTAGATATGCAGTTTGCAACATTGGTTTTCACTTTGAGAATGCAAAGCGCTTACCAAAATGGAGAAACAAAGCTTGTACCTTATGCATCTATGCATTCAAAATGACAGTCGACGTATCGGAGTACTCTGATCGTTTTACCAAACATAAAGTGAAGAATTGACATGGCGGTCTCATAGCTGGCACAATCTGTTACATGACGAATAACGTACGGGGTGAGATAGTTGATGAGAGTTTTATCTGTTTGTAGTTCAATTAATTCGAGAAAAATAGTGAATTCAGATGTCAGCAACTTCTAAAGGTGGAAAATGGAAAACGGTCTGATCAGCTGCCCGGTGGCCGAGTGAGTAGCACGCTTGCGTTCTGCCCATGAGGTCCTGGGTCCGATCCCCAGTTGGGTCGATGGATTCGCACTGCTGATGAGACTTAACCAGGTCGAAACAGCTTTCCAGTGCTTCCTAGATTCTCAGTTCACTTTTCATTTGCCATATACACGACGAATTTCACATTTGAAACTTCTAAAGAATTCGGGTTAGCGTCAAAATGTTCTGGACCACGGAATCGTTCCGTGGATAATACGATGACTGAATTGTGATGGAGCTTCAAATAAAACGAAAGGGTTCTGTCTCTAAGGCCTTATATACCCCATTAACGAACAACTATCTGGGAAATAGAAAGAGCCAACTTGTCATAATAACAGTCAAACAGCAACGACAACAACAGCAGAAGAAACAACAGAAAAAGTCAGGCTCACAAGAATAACTACATTGACTAGTACAAATAACTCTCGTTCATGCCGTATTTACTTCCGTTGCACCTATCTTAGAATACAAATCACGTCCAATTGATGCATTTGAATATACCAAATCCTATTTATCATTTCTATGTTGATATGTACCTTATATTGTGTTTAGTTTGATGGATTCTTTAATACGGTAATCTTAAAAGTAAGTAAGCTCTGCTTTGCGGTCGCGCGGGACCTTTTTTATTACACACACTTATGTGTTGAACAGCAGACGGGGTAAACCCCATAGTCACGAAGACCTGCTGCTCTGTCATGGAAACCGGTAACCTAAGCCCCGGGACTTGGAGTGGCAAAGCACATAAGACCCGTGCCCTTTTGCACGTGCTGAACAAGGCTGGAAGAAACGTCGAGGCGGTCGGATCTAGCGGACAGGTATGAAGAAGTTAGCTTCAGCTTTGGCTTCGGTTGGTGCAGCCCGCCTTCCAGGTTGGGGCCCAAGGGATGAGGATTGTCTTTAGTTATTGACGCTGAGAGATAAGGCCCAGAATAAAAGTCACTGGCGTGAATGCTGCTCCATAAAAGAAAACGAAAATAAACTAGAACACAAATAACCTCAAAAGTGTACGGTAAAAAAAACTTAACTGTTTGACCCCTTTTTACTCTGCCTTTTATCCGAACCCTTCGTGTTCTGTTATTCTGGTTGTTGCTCGCCATCTGGTGATATATATATATATATATAAGGCAAGTAAAGTAATTGTTAACTATATACAATCTTATCGTGTTCTACTTATGCCAGAATTGGCTTATTTTTCCTTATATTTCAGATCATGCACGGATATTCCTTGCTGTTTTCTTTTTGCACTCTTTCTTATTGGGTTCCTCGCTTTGACATTATGGAGTGAGTTTACGATCAGAATAGTGTTCTACATTGCATGCTTTTTAGACATTTCCTTTTTTTAATTTTCCCTGGTTGTTGTTGGCATCAGTCGGAGAATGCACGGTGACAGTGATAAGATGCTGTTTCTTTTGGAGTATATTCATTTGTGCAACTGATCTGTTCCAGTCACACTACTTTGTAGTACGGCAGGGGGTTCTGATGGTCTCATTACGTTTAAGATGAAGCAGGGATTAAAGAACCCTCATTCTTGAACTGTCAGTAATTGGGTTTCACATTCATCTCGACACAAATCAATAAATACTAAATGTTTCTACTCCCTCCCACTGAAATTCTCCACTTTCTGTTCGACTCTATTTTCAACTTTCCTGTCTTCTCCTATTCTTCATCCGAACGGGCAGCCAAAAGACAGCAACCAAAACCGGTTGCACGATAGTGCATGGTTAATGGTTGTACAAACTGAAAACTGAAACAGTAACCTTTCAGGAAAGAGGGCTGTAGCCATAAAGAGACTGACTGGGGAAATACAGTTGGTGGGAAAATGGGCGACCGTGATAGGGCCTGAACTCAGAATCTCCATGATGGTATATCCATTAATCTTTTGAATGTGGTGCATTTCACTGCATCAGTTTGATCTCACTATGCTATACCCGTCAAGTATTGAAGGTCTTATCAATATTCTACTTGACCCCCGGTCACTTCAGATGCGGATGCAGTGTCTGTTTCACTTGTTCCATCGCATTTTTCCATTTCAGGTTTTGCAATGGGTGACTATCGTCGGGTCCTCTACCCTACAAACTCTCACGGTCTGGTTTGTGGTCGTGACGTACCGTGAGTCGCATCTGCCCCGATTGTTTTTCATTGTTGATAGATTTACTTGTGATGATCGCGCTAACACAAGTCATAGCATACATAACAACGTAACATAAGTCACTTTTTATTGCACAGTCTGTTATTACCACTTTATGCCTGGCGTGGGAGCCCCAGTTACTTCCAAACTGTTTTTCGGCAGTTGATCGCGAATCTTAATCTTCATCTAACTTAGTGATTTGACTTCCTGCCAGCACTCCTCAGCGAAGCTGCAATGAACTCACAAACTAAAAAGCATTTCAGATGGTTCTGGTTGTCCGTTGCTCATTTCACCAAACTGGATGGGTACCGATCAGTGGGTCACCACCCAGACATCCTAGACTGACTACTAATGTCCAGTCGAGCTAGTGTGAAGCGCCGGGCATTCATCTTCGTCCTTCCACTTTAGTGGTAACACCTCTGCCACGAGAAGGTAGTGGATAAAACTCTCTCAGCGAAGCTATTTGAAACATTTGGTCGCTCGGGAGCGTTGCCCGAGGAGTTCGGAACGACTGACCAGAAAATGAGCCCGAGACACCTACTCCCGATCGACAAATGGGGTTTTCATTGAGAACCTTAACCAGAGCCTTTGACTCTAACGTCTGACCCATTCTCGGTTGGGCGTGACTGCAACGTCGGCGTGAGAGGTTCCCGATACCTATCGCAAAAGTCTTGCAGCTTTCTTTTCATTGTTCTGTTCCCTTGTGTGTTCATTATTGGCCCGCTGTCCTGGATCGGCCCTTAGCCCAATGAAACAGGAGGGCCAGTACCTTATTTACTACGGTTTGCCCAGCTTAGTGGGCGGCAGCTGACCACTCAAGTGCGAATACTTATCCCACAGTCGACAGAAAGCCCGCGGTACCTTGTCCCTACGTCCACCTAGCGAGTGTTTGTGGCCGGAACTTTGTTTGTTTGAGTGATCTCTCTAGAGAACAGAGTGGATGATCGGAGAAGATCAGAAGTTGCCCAAACAACTGTTGTGTTGATCTTTCTGGTATGGTTTTATCTGAATCCGTAATGAGTCATCCTGTATAGTTCACCGGGTCATGGGGGCACGCGAGCCTTCGTACCACGTCAAGATGTAGTCCCGACGTGATAAATGCGAGGCCTGAATAACTTCACTGATCAATTAGACTGAGGTATTTCTCGTCTTCCAAGCTGTTGTCCATAAGGCTCCATCACTAGTTTGTGGAAGACCCAGAGAAACATGGCAGGAAACCGACAACAATGGTATTCTTGTCATTTTTCTCCGGTCACAGTGCTTGTATAAATACGTTAATGCCATTTGGATTTTGTAGACTGTTTATTGGCCGTAATGGTTTTCCCTCCATCTAAGTAGATCTGTTCCTTATCCACCACACATTCTTGTTACTTTTATATGAATTGTGTGCTTAACAGTGATCATCCCAGGTTATTTCACTCTATTTCGACTGTCCTCTCTGATTTGAAAGTGCGAAAAGCTTATATCCAGGGGATATAGTCGAGTTGATGAGCCACTAGCAGCTAGCTCAACTGGGGAACTGAGAACCTCGATTGAAAACCTGCAAGAAAAAGTGTACGAAGTAGCTCCAACACATCATGGTTATGGCAGTCACCCGCGAGATTGGGCAGTACCATCAAGGCGTGTGAAATACGCTCCAAGAACAAATGATCCTACTGATTTTACACCGTCCCTAACGAATAATGGGTTCTCATTCATCATATCAATGCCTTTCGGATCAAGCTTCGGCTTTGATCACTAAAGATCGGGCATAAACCGGCATGCACTCGTACGAAAGTTTGATCAAATTTTTCAAGGTTTAATCTATATAAACATTCATAGATTACATACCGGGTCATCAATTTTAACTTCAGACTATACAGAAAACCAAGAACACCGAATACCACGGGGTATTTGTTCGAATGCTGTGTGATTTAGCATACCCCCGACATGACTGTCATCGTTCACACTGTTTCTCTGCTTGATTTGATCTTGGATCTTTTTCACTCTTCAGGGGCAAACCCTATCTCTATTTCTTTGATATTGCCCAATGCTTGAAGCTGGCTCCGGTCGTTATGATTGTGGGTTGTCCTACTCCTCAGGTAAGCTTGATCATCAAAAAAACAGTCCGTTTCCAGTTTACATGTCACTTATATTCATTTCCTCTCATCGCTCTGTCGCGTATTGTTTTCCAGGTCTGTGTGGAATCTTGTCCGGATTATTACTGGTCTTGGAAAATGTCGTATAATCAAGATACACCAGTTGCTTCCAGAAGTCTCATGGTCTGTTTGGACGGAAAGAACGGGAACGATCCGGAGTTCGCCGGTTACGTGAGTTTTCCTCTGAACTGCTGCCTCCACGACAGTTTTCGTATTTCTTTGCATTGCCTTCTTGACGAATAAGCTGGACATTTGGTATAGCCCAAGCTTTTGGAGCTGATTCTTACTCTCAAATGGAAGCTAACGCCATTCTTGACGGCCGATTACCGTCTGAATGCAGACTTTATGGACCTTCATGAAGATACCGTATCCGCTTGAAGAATTTTCGTTTTACGCAGCGTTTATCTGTCGAAAATCTTCTGTAACTTGACTATTTGATCTTTTCCTTCTGGGCGGTGGCAGCACGGTAATAAAATTGTCGGATTATCACCCCGAAGGACCTGTGTTCGAATCCCACCGTCACCGTCTAACTTCCCAATTTTCTGTGTTGTACGGAAGTAAAAATGAAAAATGTAAAAAAACGAATGTGTTATCATGAAATACAGGGCTTTAAACGGTTCGCAACTCCAAGTCCCGAGGCTTAGGTTTCCGGCTTCCATCACTTAAAAGCAGGTCCTCGTGGTCATGGGTTTTACTCCATCTGCTGTTCAACACACCAAGGTGTATCATAAAAAATGCAGGCAGTACCTAGACCTATATGCCTGGTCTCCGGCTCTCCGGAAAGTAGTACATTGTTTTCTTTGCAGTTAGATAACTTATCTAGAGTCACTCGGCTTTTGCGAGGGCTCACATCTAGCCGTTAAACAACGAAACGAGGACTGCAATGCCACAGTGTCTTCGTACATGGTTATCTGCACCTCCCTGTTCGTTGAACGAGTTTATTTTGTAGCCGTTGGATTAGGCGGTGAATTTTCTATTTGCTCACTTGTGGCCGTTGTTGCATGCCGCACGCCTCGTCGTCCGTATTTTTCGATGCCCTCGATGTGGGGTAACTCACTTGTTGAGCGGTTTAGCGTTTAGTGTTTGCTGTTGAATGCTTCCGCTTATTTCGAGCGGCTGGTGTGAGTTGGTCAGACTATGGAGACCAAATGGGTGGATACCCCCGGGTTAAGCAGAGCTGAATGCTACCAGGCGCGTCCCCGGGTTGTGGATAGAGGGATATCCTCACAGAATAAGGTTAGTTGTGAATAAGTTGTGACATACCGCACCAAATTTCAGTTCAGTTCAGTTTGAACAACCACTAACCATGCACTTTCGTGCGCCGGTTTTGGTTGCTGTCTTTTGGCTGCCCATTGGGATGAAGAATAGGAA
>UZAN01054537.1:0-15388 GCA_900618425.1 Echinostoma caproni | reverse complement strand
TTCGGCGACCCATTTTTTTGTATTCTGTGAACGGCGAGATGGGAGAGTGTTGACAAAGGTGAAGTTGACGAACCGGTGCGTATCGATCGGAGATGAATAGAAGGACACGTGCAGACGCGATGGAGAACGGAACAGGATTGAATAACACACTTTATTTCCGTAACTTCTTAGAAATGATCCCAGAGAGCTGAAAAATATCTCGAAACTTTATGTTCAGTTGTCTGCAAATGCATTTTTCTTTTCACTTCATTGTGGCCCTTGGACTACTTCAAAAGGGCTTCATTACTCTAAGTCGCGGTTTGGTAATTATCAGCCATATTTCTCTTATTCCTTTAAACACTCTGATCACAAAATCGTGTAATTTGCATATAAATTCATGTGAGAATCTCGTTTATGAGACACTCATTGACCCCAGTCATCCACTGAATCCCGATTTATCTGCTTGCCATTCCCACGCTTCAACCAGATCTAATTTTCACTGCTTAACTTGCTGCATAAACATTTATCGCAACTCAACGGTTCCCTATCTGGTTGCTGTTCTCACTGATACGGCGAGGAATCGCAACTAATGAATTTGAAACCTTCAAACACCNACCTGTTTGGGTTTAATCGTCGGTCTATAGGACGTTTCATTCAATTTGGATTATCCCACTGTAATCGGTGAACACACTTTTAACTAAAATGTAGCAGTTGCACGCACAAGTCATCTATAATACAATACAATACGACCTTCTGCTTTAAAACATACAATACCTGTTTTCTTTAGAAATCACGCTGTGAGTTGCATGTGGCCCATAATATACTCCCTTCTCGTTCACGGTACGCTTACAACAACCAATCAAGTCACTACTCACATTTCCCATCTTCNCACCCCCACCCCCAAAAAAAAACTCCTTAAACGTTTCATTTGTGCTTTTGCCTTGTTTCTTTTCCGTCTATTCTTATTTACATTAGGCACTCAATCGAATATGGACCCGATGCTGCCGTTTAGAAACTATATTGGCCCGTACCCGTAGAATCGCATCTTCACTGGTAAAACTGCTCGGAAGTCAGGAGGAACAATTGTACAAGCCCGGAGACTCAGCTGAAATCAATTGCCAATCTGTGTCCTACGTCATCTAGCTTTTGCAATGTTGTGTGTGTAGTAAGCGAATTTCGCAAGCTGTCAAGTTGCATTGTGGGACGAAAGCCAGAACCTTCATATGTGAAGCAGATTTGGTCGGCACTACCGTAGCATTTATCTGCCTATTCAACGATACCATGACTGATGCTGTTCATATAGAGATTGTTTCAAAAAAAGAAAATTTCAAGCTTTAACGTACCAAGAAAACCACATTCATTGTTAAACCCCATGGTCTTTCTTCTTGCCTTTTGAGGTATGGAGCCTATTCTCTTATGGAAATACTATCATCATTCCTAAATAATTCCTTAAAGACTTTCTTCTAATCAGACTGTCAGAGACCGGAAACAATTGCCGCTAAATCATAAATCTTCTAATTCCTCCGTTATAACCGAATGCCACCACCCAGTTGCTTTAAATTTGGTGTGTATTAAACTAGAAGAACGCGTTGTTCTTACACGCATCCCATCTTGTCACTGTTCATTTCTCCAAAAACAAACTAGTGCACACTATATGCGCTTTCAACTGGAAGATAAATTGCCTGTTGCTGCCGTCCCTTTCTGCGTGTACTTATTTAACTGTTCCTGTGGGGCAAGGTTCATTGGTAACACGAACAGACGTTTATCTGAACGAGTCCGTCAGCACCATCCGGCCTGGTTGAACAGTGGAATAATTAGGGCCATTAACAGCTCAATCGTTTCACACCTAGTGAAATCAAACCACGTAATTAATGTGGCCGAGGTGTTTCAATCCCTCGACTTAGTTCGCACCGGCCGATCTAAGAGGATTAGGAGTCGCATTTTGGCCATAGCGGAAGCGATCGGAATCCACCTACATAATCCTCCCCTCCCCCTATGCTCCCAAAGACAATTCATAAAAACTCCCGGTCTTCAATGGCCAACACCACACACGACACAGCCATCCCCCCACCCGCCCCTAATGACCCAAACAAGTGCGCCTGTGTGAGGACCAAAGTGTGAATGACATCCGGTCATGGAACTGGAATGTCAATTATCTCTTTCCAACTTGTCTTGATCACTCCCCCGTGCCAAACAGTTTGACATAAATTGTGATATATTAGCCTGTTGAAGAAACACCGTAAACGAGCTTGTTCGCTACTTTGTGTTTTCTCACAATGAGTATGGATGGTATATATGCGGGTTCCTCAATTTATGCATACAATTACCAAGAAATTCAAGAAATTCAATTCAGATGTGTGTGTCACGCTACCAGCTGTGTTCTTTCTCACTTGCCTGCGGAATCACCATTTGGCGGAGAAACTGTGCAACGAGACAAGCACTCTTTAATCCAGTATCGAGACGATTAGCTACCGCTCGCAAACTCTTCTGACTAGGGCTATCCAACTTTTCTTGCCGTTCGATTGTTTCTCTTTCTCCCATCCCGTTTTGTTCCGTTCACTTTGGGTCTCCGAACAAATCATTCTGGCTAACTTCAACATGCGCACTCTTTTCGACTACTTGCATCACTTCTAGTCTCACTCCGTCCTATTATCTTACATTTTTATTACTCACGGAATCAGATAACTCTCCTCAAAATTGATCTTATATAAAATCGTCCAGTCAGTACTAAAATTCGATGACTGTTTCCAAAATTGGGTATTCCATTATTATCCTGGATGAAATAATTCATTTGAAGATGTTTTTGTACAAAAGTTCTAACTGGAGGAGGATATCGATTTTGGCACCACCAGTGTCACTCTTGTTCCCCAGTCATCGGTCATCTGCTCATCCGCCTTTTCATCACGTAACCTTTGTAATATGGAGCCACTCGTAAATGCAAATGCACAGAAAATTTCCTTCACTTATAATTCCATGCTTCCTAAGCACCTGGCTCGATTAGCTCCGACTGCTAATTCCGGGGTACTTCTCCGTATTTGGGCACTTACCTCCATTCGGAACAAATCCCTTCACGTTTGTACTATTCCAAACTATTTGGGACCGGGTACCATCACATTGTTTCAAAGCGTTTTCAGAGCCTTTGTCCTCTCCAACCCTGTTCGTCCTGTAGCATAGATAACAGCTACACCGAGAGTAGTCTAAAACCGTCATTCTTGACAGCATACAGGAGTATACTCGCCTCAAATGCGATGTTTTCGGAAACACTTTGCGTCCATTGCAGATCCGTTCCTCCCCCGTATGGGATCAAAATTTAGAATAAAGTAGGTTTATTAATTGTTCAAGTTCACTATGTTTATATAATCATTCAATATAGTTGAACTAGACAAACAAAACAAACTAACTATTGTGGGTTCATATAAGAGGCACGTCAAACCTTCCAGTAGAGTACGGAACATATCGATAGTGACCAGACAAAAGGGAGTACTCCATTCGTCGATCGATGAAACATTTCATCTTTCCGGATTACACTATCTCTACTATAGGAGTTACCTAAGATTCACATCGACGGCATACCGCCGCATTGCACATAAGTAACTATTCGTAACACATGCTGTCAGAGTAGCTGATTGGACCAGTAAGAAGAAAAATGGTTGACCACAATCTGTGATACACCTTCGATTTGGTCACACACCGATCACATTCATCAACATAGGGAATAAGAAGGTCTTCTCATTGCGTCGTGATTCACTCTAAGAAACCACAGAGTTCTTCAAAAATGAAAATGGAAAACTCGGGAAATCCGATGCTTCCTCTAAAGATTAACTCCAGCGACTCGTCGATAACTATATACACATATTACATACAACTTCAGTAAATTGGTGTAATTTATTGACAGAAAAACNAAATTGGTGTAATTTATTGACAGAAAAACGGAACAGTCATGGGTTATAAACAACAATCCACTTCATATAAACCATATATGAATTATACCGTGTGTTTATATGACGCTGAGAAGGGCGCTAAAAATCGGCTGAAAAATTCAAATCAAACTCACAACAAAATACGATTCTCACTAAAAGATCAGTCTAGAACTGGTCTTGTAGATATAAAGATGAACAGGTTTCAGTTTCAGTCCTTATAACCATTAACCATGCACCTTCGTGCGCTGGTTTCGCTTGCTGTCTGTTGGTCGCCCATTTGGATAAAAGAACAGAATGAAGTTTCGAATGTTTGGAGTGCATTCCAGTGGAAAACAGAGAAATGATGTAGACCGGGGTTGAAAGCATAATGAGTAGATGATTCGCATTTAACTCACAGTTACTTATGAATAGTGGTGTGGGATAATTGGTATTGATTGATTTGAATTGACCATGCTTCGAGCCTCACCTTGGAACACAATCCTCAGTTCATCGACTGAAGCATACATTCGGAAGCAGTAGACTCAAGTTTTGCTCTTATTAGAGCTTATTTGTAGAGCATATCCACCGTATTCATGAGTAGATGCACGAGCCTCACTGTTTGTGACATTCAGTCATATCACTCAGCGTTTCTAACCACTAGCTGTAATAATCTTGGAGCACCACACCAGTGAGCCTTAAGGGGCCTATGTGACCGAATCTCCGGTTTAGGGTTTTCAAACCCTCGTGCCAGGTCTTACTTTGACCACCCTCTATCTAGTTCCGTATAGCAGCGCTGGTCAAATTGCTGCAGTGTCCACTCGACCCTTCACAGGCAGCCGGATGTCACCACCTCTCCAGGAGAGTGGGTGAATAATCAAAGAAAACCAGGAGGTGCCCAGGCAGCTGGCCTTGTGAGATTGATCTTCGTCTAGCCTCTAAGCATTAACCTTTCAGTTATTATAGGATCTGCGGTTGTGGGGAGCCATCCTGTATAGCTCGCAGGGTCATGGACGTTCGAAAGTCATCATCCACATCAACACGTAGGCTGGTTTCGATGAACACGAACAGGACTGTACAAACATAGTAACAAAGTTTCGTCCAAATACTGCAGAAGAACATCTGATTCCATGCCCTAACTAATAAATTAGCAAGGCTCATTCTGCAAACTCCGTTGAATCTGAACTCGTTCAGTCGTGCACGTATGATGACACACTCAAGGCGAACCGGAAGCCTACTTATCTGTCCAATACAGATGAGTTATGGTTGCCAATATTGAGTAAACGAATTCAGTCGCCCATCAGCGTGCAGTTTGTTTGAACCTCACTTACTATTCACTTTTATGTCCTTCCTCTCTGAAGAAAAAAACAGAGATTTCCCCGGGTTCGCTCTTGTTTACCTTGCGTTTATAGATCCACATGCCTCAGATTAAATGGTGACGCATCTAGATGATCGCGTCAAGCTGCATCACTCTAGCCCGCTGGGTGATTTAGGGATTGGCAAAGACTGGAGCTAACCATGTAACTGAGTCGGATCGCGCAATCGGTGAAAGTAAGTCTCTCCGTCCTCACAATACGATAAAAAGAACGTGATCCAAATAGGTCAATTCCCGAATACTTTTCACTGACACGACGAGCACAGTCATCTGCACACTTCTACTGCCACACATGTGCCCCCGGAAACAGTTTGTAAGACCACTATCACCACAGTAGCTGTCCACTGATAATCTGTCAAGACCGAATTACAACCGCGACGCGTGCTGATCGGAACCGCGTTAACTATTTAATGAATGACCGTGAGAATAATTACATCCATCGGTGAAACGATGGCCTAAAACTAAATCAAGCTGGCTCACGGACAATCGACCTAGAAGGATATCTGTCATGACCCACTGCATCACGTGGCTGGGTGACCCATGGAAGTTGATGGACGGACGCTTACGTAGAATAATCTGATGGCAACTTCCATCCACGAGCTCTCTTCGTTTTCTCACCTACGCATTCCCAACCAAACACCACGCATAACAGTTATCACAATGGCATCTTCGCATTAAACTCTTCATTCTCTCTCTAATGCGTGTTTCTTACCACCAATTGTTTGGTCTACTACAAATTGTACCTTGTTTAACCAATCGAAAAATCACATGAATTCTTGTAATGGTTGTAGTAGTAGTAGTAGTAGTAGTAGTAATAGTAGTGGTAGTAGAAGTGGTAGCAGTAGTGGCAGTAGTCGTACGCACTGAACTCGGTACATGAAACACTCAATACGGATTACCGAATACGAATCAAGGTCTCTGCTTGGCTGGTACGATCTGTTTATGGCTTGTTTCAAACTCCAGGTGGGATTTGGTTTATCAGTCCATCAGAGTTACAAATGGCTTAGGCGATCAAACGTTACCGACTGTTGTTGGGTTGGTCCGTTTTCTGTCCAGTTCAACTGACTCTCGCTCCCTAAGAAGGAATAACTGAACTCTCATCAAGCTAAACCTTCATTCTTCATCAGAGACGCACTTGTTTGACTAGTGAGTCTAGTCCAAATGGTCTTGTGTTTGGATAGATACACAGAACTGCTCCAAAAGTTGACGTATGATAACCAAGGCACCACTCACATTGTGCTGCTCCAGAAAGAACGTGGTTCAGCTGAGGATGAACCGCTTAAACTTGTGGTTTCCGTGGATTAGTATGAAATCCAGACAGCTTCGCTTGTGGAAGAAAAGTTAGAGATGTTTATCCAAAACTGAAGGAAACAGAAGCGCCACCGTTTATTAAAACTCAGCCACGTTATGTGATATTTGCAATTCGTGATTCAGAGTTCCCGATTTGAGAAGCCTTACAAGGGATACAAGTGGAAATGGGACGGTTGATGACTGCCAAAACAGTACCTTTGGGCTCAAGGCACCAGAATAAAATTTATTCGCACTGTTGTTCCTTTTTTTCACCAAGGAAGCAAGTACTATATACTTTTTTCAAGTAAGCAAATCAGAATAGAGATTGATTCCGGACCCGTGACAAGAAGAAAAGTTCCCTGAGCAAATGTAATTCAGTTCTGTTGCCAGTTTCAGATAAAAACCAACTCAAAATCTGAAAGCAAAAACAGTGTATATCCTGAAATAGAAATAAGATAACATAAGATGACATAGACATTGTTATAGAATGTGCAAACCCAAAAGTCTGCTCCAATTTGTATTTTGTGTGAAACATCAAGTCATCACAATAGTGAGTAAAACCGTTCCGCAAACTCACAGGAATATATATGCACGTAAACATTAAAAGTCTTTCAATAGATCACAATTTTCTTCGCATTCGTCGATCAGGAATCGTCAATTGTGATTGGTATTCTCGGCGTCCGATTCGTTTGGGTCCAGTTTGTCGAAATATCACTTTAATCTGAGTGATAAGGTCATCCCGTCAGCAAAATAAAAGCACTTCTTCACGCGAGTACCTTCGTCATGCAGATTCAACGCGATGTAATGCTTCGATGTTCCGGGACAACACTAGCGAGGGAGTCACGTGATATAGTTTCAGAACGACCAATCAGGTTCGTCATAGTTTAACCAGGAATACTATAACTGGAGGAAAACTAAGGCCTATTATTTACCACCTATTGGATCAATAACCTTCCTTTCTATTTTCCCATAATTTAACCATCACTATGTGGCCTTGATCCCAGTTCTCGGTGTTGGCCATCCCGGTAGTTGATTGTGAGTACAATTTGGATTTCAATTCCCGATCCTTGAACAGCACAAAGCATCTTCGATCCTCTGGAATCCGTGAAATATCTGCAAACCGGTTTCCTCCACATTCCACATCAATACCAGTGCACACACCTACCGGATCTCCATAACTTTCCATGTGGAAATGTTATGGTTTGGTAGACAAACAGCTGTCAAGTCTCAAGAACGTTTCGCTTACGTACGACGTTGGAGTGAAATTGATAAGAGGATGAACTAGTTCGGTTTAGTTTGATTTCGGTCAGCTGGGTAAAGTGAATCAGGCCAAAGTTCATGGATGAACTAGCCACTAGCAAGAAGATTCTGTACGGACACGTTCTTGAGACCGGATTTAAAATTGGAACAGCGAAACGACATTGTTAAAGCGTTTGTCACTTGAATTTTGTGACTTGTTTTGAACCAAAGTTTTCTAGCTTTTCCTCAGCTTTGCCCCAGCTGTGGCACCTTTTCTACTTCGCATTTTGTGGAAAAAATTTGGACCTTCAGTCATTTGAAAATGTTATGCTGTATCGATTCATATCATCCATATGCTTTTGGTATTTAAAGGCATGCCGAATGAAATTCAAGTAACTCAGATGTCATAAATCTAATGGGAATAATTCACTTAGTGGTTAATATTGAACCTTGTCCGTTGTATAAAATAATTATAATTATAATCATATAATAATAATAATAATTATTATTATTATTATTACTATTATTACGTAATTATAATTATGATTTTTTCTCCTCTCTTCTTATTCACCCTCTCTATCGTAATATGTATAAAAACCTTATTACCCTTGAGTTTTTGTTCAGGCAAACAATTAGGAATTGGAGGAATGTGCTTGGAGATGAAATCTGAAGGATGTCCAACTCAAATCAATATCAACTATCCCACACTACTACTCACAAGTAAGTGTGAGTAGTGAATTAAGAATTGCCCGAAGTCTGCATAAATTGTTCTTCTTGACCATTCCACATTTGACCAGTTGGACAATTGGCAATGAAAAAAATTGGATCACGCTTATCAGCACATAAATTTTCCCAATGCGTAATAGTTCTTAATTGGATGAGTAATATGTGACCTCAATTTCCTAATATGGGAAGCTTATGAATGGCACTTGAAGTGCCTGAGAATTCGAACGGAGACGTCCATAACTTAATCGCTCTAACCTCTGGCTACTGGGACACTTCTATTGTGTTCGAATGTGTGTGTTTCAGCAGCCTTTGTTAGGATCTTTCAGTTGNGCACACATGTGGATATTGATCACTCCGTGTGTTCCTGGTGTAAAAATCACCTGGCTGAAGGCGTCAGTTCGTAGAGGATCCGAAGGGTGCATTCCAGTTTCATTTGGTGTTCTGTATCAGGGAGACAGATTGTGTACCAATGCGTTGTGAACGGTAAGCCGAGGTTTGTCATCAGTTGAAACCATGCTCTGCGAGTGATGTTTGAAGATCAAAGGAAAACATTTTTACTCCCACCAGGGAAAAATCCATGCTGGAATACTCACAATGGTAAGAAATAGCTGATCACTGAAGATTTTAAATCGGGAATTAAAAGCTATTTTATACTGAGTTCGTTAGTGTGCTAATGCTTCCGTTTGAAAAGGAAAACTGCACTTCTCTTACTGTCAATCACCCTATTGTCAACTCATGTTTATTTCTAACCGTAGAAATACAAAATATTGGGTTTGTTCAGTCAGCTGTCGTGAGATATCTAAAGTTTCCACTGTTACATACTTTGATCATGTCTATTCCTGTGAAACAAAGGGTATCAGTCGCACAATCACACGTTCATTTCAGCACATCTGAGTTCATGGTGTTCCTTTGACGGGCTTGGGAGCAAATTTCTCGATGGCAATTCACTGACTGGCACTAATCACCCATCCCACCCTATCCCCTGCACCCCGCAAAACAAAATCGGACTGCCGGGTTTTAATTCTACATAGAGTTCAACAAGAGAACCACGTAATCCATTGCGGTTTTGTACTCTGAACGCATTGGAGGCAGTTACCATCCGTTTAGACAACACTCTATGCGCCGAAAAAAGCAGGTTTTGCAAACACTGAAGTCCACCTGATCGGACTGATCATATCAGATCAAGTCAAGACAAAAATCTCTTTATTCATCCTAAGGGATTGATTCTCAGCTTCTCAAGCATCAGGGTCATTTACCATCGCACACAGCCACAAAGAAAAAAGTAAAATAGAACATCGTAAATTTAAAAAGGAAGTGGCAAAAGAGTTTCAAAACGTTTTCTCAAACGAATACCTTTTGTTCCAGAAATCTCGTAAGATATGGGATAGTGGGCAAACGGTAGGCAGTGGAAAGAGCATACATAAGTTTATAACGACACCTAGCTACAGAAATTGATACGCATTGTTTAAGTTCTGTGTGCAATGGGTGGGTGATCTCTGACTGAATATTGTTGCAGAATTTATCGCAAGGGGTAAAATGTTTGTCCGCGATAAAGTTAAGCAATTACAGATTGGGAACACCGCTTATGCGCAAAGTAATTTCAATAGGCCGGTACAGAAGTTTATAACCTTTGACTCTAAAATCGGCAAAAGCAAGAGAGATGAGAAAAACACAAGAACATACAATTCGGATGAGTAAATACAGTGGTATGTTTAAAGGCCGCAAGCGGGAAGTGGAGAAATGAAATTATCAAATCTTTTTAAAAGTAGAGTTTAAATGCGTAGTCCAGGTGAGATGTTGGGAGTTAGTAACACCGAAGAATTGCAGAGAATGTACTGGAGCAACAGGCTGGTTGTCAACAACGAATTCTGAACAATTCCTTTCAAAAGAATTTAGCCTTTCTCCATTAACTAGTGAGAAGATGACATCCCTACATTTAGAGGCATTGAAGGATAACTTGGAAGACGAAGCCAATCAGCTTAAGGCAGATAAACCGGTTTAAAGCTGTGAGAAGCGGAAATCACCTAGGAATTGGTAACTTATGGTAACACCAATCCGCATACTTCATAAGAAGATCATCTGGGTCAGTAGGTCTCGAATATAGAAAGATAAAAGAAAAGCGGACGGCGTTGCTCCCTGGAGCACACCTGAATTGATCGTAGGGAGTCAGATGTTTTTCCAAGAAGATTCGTGAATTGTGTTCTACCACTAAAATAATCTTGGAGTAGAGACAGTGTAGAATGGGACAATCCAGCATCTTGGAGTAGAGACAAATCCTTCCCCTGNATAAAAGCATTACTATAGTCGAGGAAACACATAAGAAACGCTGTATCGTGCATGTCTAGGAATCGCAAAACTGAGTTTACCAAATGCGCAAGGGTGACTAGGGTAGAACGCCGTTTGCGATAAGCGAACTGACTGTGAACTCAGTGTGCGGAATAACGTTACTCAGCCTAAACTTTTGAAAAGGTTTTAGTAAAACAGAAGTCCAGGCGATTGGTCGCAATTATCCAGCTTTAATTTTTGGACTGATGCGATGCGCGCAAGTCTCCAACAGTCGATTATTTTTGTTCCTCGAAGTGACGATTGAAAATACCGGAAGGTGGGTCCACCGGATAATACGCACAGTCCTTGAGAACGAGTGAGCATAGCCCGTCGGGATCGGAAGATTTTGGTGTTTTCAGGAACATCAGTTGCCCCCGTACCTGATTAGAATTGGACTTCATGATGATCAAATGATTGGAATTATCAATTTGATACTTCAGTTTCAGTTGACGTGGAAAACATGCAGTTGAGTTCAGGTGTTGTAGATTGATACCCAAGGGCAGCAGAGATCAAAACAGAAGTTCAATTTGGGAGTGAGGTGTTCGCACTCAATCGAGGCACTGGTCAAAGAAGTAATCAAAATTAGTACGAGATCATTTATATCAGTAGTGCCAAGTGTGCCGAGTCACACAGTCTATGAGGAATCTTCGGAATGAATGTACGTGTCAGTGCACCATAATGTTTCATTGAGCAGACTTTTGGCAAAACATTTATGATACAATAATCATAGCTTGCCAAAGGGGCTCCTCTTCGCACAGCAAACGGGCCAGGGTCGTTCGAAAACATAAGATTTAGCTGCGTGTTTCCTCTTGTGGGGAAACCTACAAGATTGTGAGGAGAGAAACAAACCAACAATAAAAAAGAGCCTTCCGTGTAGTGAGAAAGATGACTTCAATGATACACATACAGCTTCTGACTACACATCCTAGGCAGATCGCGTTAGCCAATCCGAGACATTGCAGACAGAAGTAGAATTATGCAAGCAATACTGCCATAAGATTGATGGAAGCCTAACTAACCAATCATCTTCTGTTGTCAGAACACAGGTTGTAGGCGAATATGTTTTCGGTGAGTTCTTTATCAAGGCAGTAGAATCACATTTATGTGAGAAAATAACGGGAAATTGTTGTGTTGGGGTCAAACAGTCGAGGTCAAATAACTATGGCAAAGGGGTGGTGGGGTAGGGACACATTTGTCACTCGTTCTCATGTTTAGAGAAGAACGGATTACGTAAGCGTTGATAATTGATTTAGGTCATCGCAACGCTCATGTGTGATGTTGTCCGCTTTGGGCCAGGGAAGTTTAAGTACCTGAACAAGTTTTGTGTGATGGAAATGGTTGTGATAACTAACAAAAAGCACTGGACAGCTGTTTCTTCCTGTTTGGGACTCATCAGCAGTGCGCACTTTTTGTGTCCCTGTCATCATCAACAGCGCCTGGTGCCTGGGAAAAACCAAATGGGCTAATTCAAACATTCACCATTTAAACATGAACAAGTGTTTTTTGAGCACACAATTCTGGCTTCAACAAGCGGATGATAATTGCCTCGGCTGTTGCTAGCGTTTCAATTCGAACAGCCTTGGATTTGTGTTGTGGGGCGCGATAAATGATGGTGAAAGCCGAATTAGTATCCACCCTATGTCCAGTTTTGACCAAATGTGCAACAATGGAACTGGAAATAACTCCAATTCCTCCTCTAAGCCAAACGGGCTGATGCTCCTTGATGCGCTTAGATAGCTGCCTTGTCGTACGACCTATATAAGTGGCACCACAGGTGCACTCGAATTGGTAGATGAGCATTGACGAGGTCAACATAGGCAACTTATCCTTGTTTTGACATCGAATGAAGAGTGATGTTGAGAACACGCATCTGAGTTCTGCAGCATTGAGCGTTGTTCTGACTGTCGCACTCAGGACTACTAATCCTTTCAGCTGCTGGATCTCCTTTGAACGGAAGTTTGATGATCAAAGTCTTTTTCTCAGCTCTATCTGCAACAACCTCTTTTATTCCTTCAGACCAGTTGCAATTGATGAACATTTCCGGGTAGTCATTTTCTGAAAGCTTCTTTCGCACAACTGTTAATTGTGTTTCTAAAGTGTCTTCTGAGCACATGTATCTTGCACTAAGTTACGTTTGTGCGCGAGCGATACAAAGCTATGGAATTTTGTGTAATGACCGTTCCATGTGGCTTTTCGATGCACCTTCCGCTGAATGGAGCTATCTAAACGTCTCGTTAAGTTAACATCCAGGAATGGTAATTCGTTATTTTCTTCTTTCTCAACTGTAAAGCGTATCCCTGAGTGAGCCGTATTGAAGTTCACTAACATATCGTCGAGGTCCAAATTATCATCCGAAACACACAAAATATCGTCCACATATCTGTAGTAGTGATCAAAATTATTGATGACTGTGTTCAGAGGACCGGATTCTAATTTTGGCATAAAAATATCTGCAAGGACTGATCCTAAGGGTGACCTCATTGCGACTCCGTCTTTTTGGCGATAGTAGGTATTACCAAACAAGAATTGCATGTTGAAAGTGCATCTGAGTATCAATTCCTTGAGACTGTCAACTGGTACACCCACGGGTATGTTCTCACGCGTAATTAAATCGCAGATGAAGTTTACTGTCTCGAGAAGTACGTTGGTAAACAGGGACACAATATCAAGAGAGAACATTTGTTTTACTGCTAAGTTTACATCGTTTATAGCATCCACAAACGCGAAGGTGTCTCGTTTTGTGTGTTTTGCAAGCTTTTTATGTACTGGTTCAAGAACTTCTACTAGTCATTGGGCTGTAGCGTGATAGGCTCAGTTTGTCATGGACAGTATGGGATGAAGAGTTAAGCCAGGTTTGTGGATTTTCGGCAAACCGTCTAACCGAGGTATGTTGGAACCTACGGGTTTGAGTCTTTCAAAAAGGTTCATTGGTCTCTGAGCCTTTTCAGTGTTCCTGTGACTTCCCTTTCGGTTTTCTCAGTTTGGTCGCACTGCGGTGTGTCTCGACTAAATTTTGATTCATCCTGCATTGAGGTTACTATTTCAGAAATATATACTTTACAATCCATTACAACAATACCGGCTCCTTTATCGGGTCTACTCAGGAGAATTCGCGGGCCTCTTCGTAGTTCTCTAAGTGCATCAAGATGCTTCCGTGTAAGAGGGCCTCGATTGCGAGCTTGGTAACGCCGAAGTTGATAGCAAGCTGTGACTAACGAAAATTTGAATCGTTATAAATCTTCAACCGAATCGGGTGTAAGATCAGTCGTTTGTCCAACCAGGACTTCGAATGGTAACTTTCAGTTCCGTTTGACTAACTTTTCTACTAGGACAACAAAATTTGGAACCGAGAGACAATCCTTCGATCACAACGCGGCTTATTTCAACACTGGAAAAATTGCGATATGCAAACACTCGGATTCTTCTACCCCACCCCCACCCCTCTTCGGGCGCAACTGTCATGCATTGTGTTGTGCTTTCATCACAGCCAAAGTGATTGGTAGCTCTGGTATCGCCCTGCCTATTAACCACGCTCAATCTATTGAGGCCTTATGCGGTTTACCACCCTATGTCCCAGGGTTGAGTTGTTTCTCATTTCTCAATGAACAATACAACGTACATAAAGCACCGAATGTGTACTCTGTCTATAGACAATCACAATACTTAATAGCCTTCATTGATCTAAGTCAACCAGTTGACCTCCCCACAAGCATTCGTGATAGTATTGGTGACCGAGCCCACACCATTGACCTCGTTTTCACATACATTCCCTATTATTTCTCCAACATAAGTTCCCTATCCCCATTGGGTTCATCTAACCATTGTATCATTTCATTTCTCACGCATTTCTCCCAAGTCATTTCATTACTTAACTCCAGACGCACTTTGGGCCTTACGATTCATTTAACTGCGGCTGCTTTCGTGCTTTATTGGCCTGTTATCAACAGAACAATTGTTGTTCCCAATGTGGCATCTCCACTGCTGGTTCAAACTTAACGGAGACTGTCCTTCAGGGTATGTATTCCCGCTTTTCCGAAGTCAGCAAATCACGATCCCCTGAGTGGTTTAATCATCTTGCAGCCGTGCTGTATGTTACAAAAGCTCACTATTCCATCGTTGGTGCCACTGACCCAACCCAGCATCTCGCAACCGCTTCGAAGAAGTGCCGTGATCCTAGCCAGCGAGATGACGCATACCCTGCGGTCATATGTTACCGTTTTCGAACAATTTTAATCAATCAATCCTCATGGGTCAATTCAGCGAAGCACGTGCGTGACACAGCTTCTGAACTACTTAACATAGGTCAATTGTAAAAGCCAGTCAGAAACCGAGCCGCCCAGACAAAAGCTGGACAATGCCAGAAATATTTGAACGCGATTGGTAGAGGCCTGGTTGACGAATGAGCCTGTTTTATACATTATATTTAAACTCCCTTATTTCTTTCGATAACCAAACTACTACCTCCTCGCGTCTCAGTTACGTGGGATATTTTGTGCAAGTACCAGTGTGGTCCAGTGTTCAGGCCTCGTCCGTGATTCGCATTTAGTGTTCAGTGCGT
>UZAN01054536.1:1254-15044 GCA_900618425.1 Echinostoma caproni | reverse complement strand
ATAGGATAAATATGGACGCTGTTTGGAGTAAAGAAACGAATACTACCACTGAACTTTGGGTTTTCTGCTTGTAATGAGCAAAGTTTATTGACCTTTTATAGGGAATATCAGGTGATTCATTGTTCGAAAGTTGTCGGATACTGAATCTTCAAAAATTGCCCAATTCTTTCGTTTCAAACTATAAAAGAACAGATTTGAAACGGTATTCCACAAATGTGCTCTCATTTACCTAATATTGACTTTTGAATCTGTGACGTTTTTATCACTTCCATCGGGTCTATGTACCACATTGTTTCCTCGTTTTTACGAAGTGAGCCAGTTCGGAAACCTTATCTTTACCCCTATTGATTGATTTTCCGGTGTTGAACCAAATCGGCTAAATCAAGGAATGTGAAATGAAACAATCAAGTTGCTCTAAGCAGAAATGCAATCCCTTTCCCGCGCATGACTATCAGCGATGAGCGAAATCAGTTGACACGCATGTGGGGCAAACGTGCTTGTCTACCACAGACAGCAACGAAATTTGATCCCCAAACAGGTTGAAAGAATGTCGAAACAAATCGGGTGAACCACGGTCAATGCACAACCGCGGTTTGGACGAATAAGCATTTCGTCAGTCTCCGAAGAGACATGTGCAACACTAGGGTTAAAACTGAGTCGTGCATCTGAGGTTTCTTTGAAGTGTGTGTGTGGGGGGGGGGTGAGATCCACGAATGATATGACCGCCTACATTGCTGATAAAAACCGTAACGAGAGGAGGCACTCCTACAAATCACAATTATTTCATGCTTGTACCGTATTCACTAATATGCCAATGGAGAAGTGATCTGGTCAAATTGGGACAGCCTAAATAAATATATAAGCAAAAGTCGAACAGGTCCAAACTTGTTACACACGACGGCAATCGGACAGGCAAAGAGAAAATAAAACATACCAATAACGAAAGCACATGCCCCGGAAAAAAAAGAAGAAGCATGAAGGATTACGTGGTCATTGACAGTCTGGTGGTGAATCTGGGACAACGAAAATATCGGAGAAAGATACACACAAAGCGGTTGCGGTTGTCCCCGGAAGTCGATTTGTACGTGTCTCTGTTTGTTTTTGGGAAGTTGTAAAAGTAAAATAGGGAGGATAATTGCTGAACAAAATGATTGATAGACGCACAAAATCAGAAGATGAACTAGGTTGCCTTTTTTCGAACTGCCGTATAGCGATCCATGTACTGTGAGAAGAGAAGCCAAGAAAAATGAANCTGGAGCATAGTGATCGAAACAATAGATAAAAATGCGTTGTTGAAAGGGAAGAACCAAAACACACTTCACTTCATAATTTCTCACTGAGGAGTAAGGGCCTGGAAAACCCTTGATTGCTGGGCTTCGGACTGTATACCCGGTTATCCCTTAGAAAGGGCTCTTCTCAGAATACGGTAACTGCTGAAAGCATCCAGAAGATTTCTACCGCACAGGATGCCCCCTACCCCCGGGTTTTACGCTTATAACCCTCAACAGTTTTCTCATAAGTTTGGTCTTTCCAATGCCGATGCTGTTGTTCACTCTGTAGTTTTCTCTTTAGATGACGGTTTTAGCAATCCTTATAATATATTGAAGCTGTTAGGTCGCTTAACCGTGAGATTCGCATTCCGTGTCCAATGGATTACTGTCCTGAATTTTATTCCTGACACGAGATGCAAGCCACTAATAGCAGTGATGAAAAGCACTTCCATCTAAAAATTAATTCCGCGGGTGTTCGGTGTGTGTTGTTGACTGTGATCAACTCACGGACAATATCTAATGAAGACAACATACCGGTCTTAGTAAATGAGTTCAGTCGGTGTAATTAGCCGTACTAACAACAAATATCGACCTGAGGAAGTGAACAAATTCTGCTATCTGGGCGACCACGTCGCATCACGGATGAAGTGCCGTCAGGAGGCTCGACTGGTATTTGGTAAATTGAGACATCTGCGGCGCCGTCGCGACATTCGCTTGTCTGTGAAGGATTGACCACCGTTGCCTACATTGCACTGCACGAGTCTGGTGGGGCACACAGAAATGCAATGGTGTGGTTAAATACAGAGCTTTAGGTCAACGCGGTATTCCACTGGAGCAAGTGATCGACTTCCACAGACTGCACCGGTTGGAGGGCGCGTTGTGTCGAAATACGTAATGGGAAGAAAAAATCAGAGTGGCGACATGAAGGTATGAAAAA
The DNA here is from genome assembly GCA_900618425.1 of Echinostoma caproni. Lineage (NCBI taxonomy): Eukaryota > Metazoa > Platyhelminthes > Trematoda > Plagiorchiida > Echinostomatidae > Echinostoma > Echinostoma caproni. Next base: position 12,836 of record UZAN01054536.1, on the reverse strand, counting down.
CCCGACCAGGAAACTTATTCACATAGGTCGCGTTGCCGTCCTGGATGGATCATTTAGATTTCAATCAGACAATCAAGTTTCAATTTCAGTTTTTACAACCATTAGCCATGCGCTTTCGTGCGCCGGTTTTGGCTGCTCATTTGGATCAAAGAGCAGAACAAGGAGAATACACATAGACTGGGGTTGCACAAATATTGGTAGATGCACGAACACCATTATTTCCGACACTTGGCCATATCACTCGGAATCTCTAACCACCGGTTACCATGATCTCGGGGTCCCCATGCAGGGAGCCTATGATCCAGAGCCAGTGATCCGATTAGGGCCTTGAAACCCTCATACCAATTTTGATTGCTCTTAACCTTCATTATTAAAAAACGATGAGGACACCCCTTCCGGGTCGGAAGCCTTTTACCTTTTGAGACAATTTACTTCCCTTGTAACCTCCATTTCAGATGGGGGACTGATGTCAACTGGCAGTATTCGCCCAGCTGAAACAGGTAGTGGGAGGTCTTTTGTCGACAGGGGCCAGTTGAACATGCCTTCAAATGTTCTGTTCATCGTCCAAGACGGCTTTGATGAATACGAATCAGTGTGCCGCCAGGCACTGTACTTACCTCACGCTTACTTTCCTTGTACCAGTACTCATATTTAAGCGAAAAAGATTGTGACTATTGCTGATAGCCGCAGCTTTCTCCATTTATCTACACTACCCAACCCGAAAACCCACCGAAAGCCGATGCCCACAATCCAGTGTCAGCAATGGCTGCAAATCAGCCTTCGAAGTTGAACTATTAGATCGTCTCCCAGCTCAACCTTGTTTGCACGATTGTGGGAGTGTTGCGTGGTTGAAAATTTGGTGGAACAGAACGGTTAGCGGTTCGGATGGGATTCGCCAAAAAATCAGGGATTTCGGGTGTATATTGTCCGTGCCTGGGGTTACACTTTTTGCTGTCATTAGTTTTGCGTTGACATTTTCAGCAGTAAATGATAGTTGGTTATCCAAGGATATAGAAGACGATGCAACGGGGGAGGTAACTGTACACCTCCCACCTGTGGTGCAGTGAAAACGTTGGAATACTGAGTTTTCAGCAGTTCAGCTGCTTCCGATGGAGTAGCTGCAACTCTTCCAGTGCAGCTCAGTGCCGGTATACCAAACTTTACTTTCCGAATTGATTTAACGTGTTCATACAACAGCTTAGGGTTAGAGATGGATCTCTGTGCTAGCGACTCTTGGTATTTCAGCTCCTCCTCACGAATCAGCCTGGTATTAAGTAGACAGATGTATATAAACAAAATGGTCAGGCGAAACCAAGAAAGCACAAAAAAATCATTTCTTCAACTGCGAAATGCGCTATGATACGCAGTGAGATCAGGTTGTGGACCGAGATGCCTACTTTCTGACCAGTAATTCATCCCGTGCTCATTTGGAACTGCAAAACATGGTCGGTTGAGATCAAGGATTCAAATATGGTACTCCTCTGACCAACAGTGTCTTCAAAATATAACGAACATTGATGTTTGATCATGAAAAAGTTATGCAAATCTTTCACTCGTATTAGCTATTCATAGTCCCTAACGTACTAGGATCACACTATAAAAAAGAATTTTGTTCATAGCAGATTGGCTATTCCTACTTGAAGGCCATTTGGACACTGATACATGTCAATCACACTGCGACCTCAATCCACTTCGATGAGAGAACAGATCCGCCGAGAATTAAAGAGAATCCGAACTTACTTGAGAATAACCGGGTAAACTGTAGAAATCACGCATTTCAAATAGGTTCCCGGACACAGACATGGAAGAGACTTGGGAATTCGTCAACAGTTCTGTGGGAAATGCTTGTACTGTGAGTCGATTGTGTTCAAGACGGAGAACCTTTAGCCGAGGGCATTTGGCGATACTCGGGGCAATGGTGGTCAACTGATTGTGATCCATATTTAATTCCATGGCCTAAAGGGTCAAAAGATGTGAAGATGAACAAGTCCGGAAGACCCACATATCCAAAGATTACTACTATTCGAACAGAAAAATGTCACAATTACAAGACAAACAAATAGGGTGAATCCATGTGGTACGCACACAGCAAAACATTTCGAGATCAAGAATAGTACAGCAATAACATCATCGATCAAGTTATAGTACGTTAGCTCTCGGCATTAAATCGTCGTGTATGGTAGGCGGTAAGTGCCCCTTATCTTGGAACCAGGGTGGATACGAAATGCATTCCGGTCATACAGCAACTAGTTCCCACCATAAAGATCATTTCACGACAAACTGATCACAACCAATAACCCCGTTTTAAAATATTAGGATACACGGCAAGGTTATCCGATTGGCTCAGTCATAAACTAAGATGATTCACTGAATGACCAGTTTGGTGGACTTGATACGGTGCACTGGGTCGTCACGACTAATCTAGACGCACAGTACGTGTTAGCTTTATTGTAGGGATAACGCACTATTCAGTTAGGTAGCGGAGAATTAGACCTTAGGAGTTGAACCATAAGGTGCATAAGGTTTCTCATCGTACGGGTGAACTGCAACACCAAAGCGTATTCATCTACCACCAACGCGGTCTTATAAATATTAAACGAAAAGAAGCAAGTGACTCATTGGAAGGTAATATGTTCGCATAGAGCGTCAAGTTTGTTTGCGCATCACCTGCACAGCGCATATGCGACAAATGATTTTTAAAATGCTCATAGTACTATTTCGGTAGACAATGCTGCGGCTGCGCTAGGAGAAGCGTGAAGTTAGCAGACAGACTGCTGTTCATCAGTCGTCTGCGGTTCCGACGTGATACCATAATCAGCTTTTGGAAAGAGCACTTTTTGACACAAATCAACCGAGCCCTGTATTTGTCTGCGGCTCAAAAGAATTGAGCGGGAACTATAACCGTTTCTTTTCTCAATATGCAACATCTGAATGGTTCGAGAAAATGATCCTGGAATCATGTGAGCAGTTTCGCAGTTGTTGTAGCTTTTCAAGTATGTGTATCCCATAAAGCTCCGTCAGATTATTCATACACTTATACCCACGATGTGTTTAATTCATAAAAGCCTAATTTGTAGCACTAAATGTACTAATTAGTAAATTTATAAACGATTATTATGAGGTATTTGTGGAGAAAACACTGATCTGACTAGAGATTATCACATACGCGTACCGGACGAGCGGCAAAACCGGTCGTGTGCCTATAAGGAAATTTTGCCCAGTCATACAGATTCTTTTTGTTATAAGTCGGAATATTTCTCTGTCTCATTTAACAAGATTCGGGGCGTTCCCGGATAACGTTATAGGTTATTATAAGCACCTTATGCATTGTTTCGCCATCACGTTATAGAAGGATAATCCGATGGTTGTGACGGTTCGAGCAGGAGTAATCTGAGACGACGAAAATCGGAACTTCTACCTCGTCGATTTTCATGTGTTCACTGGGCAGCGCGGATGTGGATGATTTTGAAAGCTATACAGTAAAGGATTTTGATTTATTATCTGCTTGGGACCGATGCGATGAGAACACATTCGTTCTCCAATTCTCGCTCAGCAAAAGCCGTGGACAAAATTTCAGTTGTTTCATGATACTTCGGCGTTTTGAACATTGAATCACGCGCATTACCATTCTGAGTCAGTTGGTGTATTATCAAAACACAGATTTTTTTCCGAGGTGACCGAGATGGTTTTCAGCCCCTAACCAATCCTTTAACAAATGGATGATAGCCACCGACAAAACAGTAGGCAACTTCTAATCGTTTAGCTAACTGCGTAGGATATATATATATATATAAACATTTTGTGCACATTTCGATCATCACCAGCTGCGCAGCTTTGGCATGCATTCAAACCCAGAGGGATAGACCAATGCAAGACTACAATAGTAACGGGGGCATGCACTTTCGAGACAAATTCGGTGTCATATGCTTACTGCAGTGGGGCAATGACTGCACTTGGTTCGATCAAGTTTTCAACTGTTAAGAAGTACTGTATATACAATAAAGCAGTCTACATTTTTATTGTGCACCAAAGTGTGGTACGTCAACCGGGCAACCGGGATATATCACCTCCAACCAAAGGACAAGCAACCGGTGATGGTATTCGAAAAATCAACACGGCCGCATAAGCCAGACAGAGACCTGAACTGTGACACAGGCACGTTTGGCGCTACAGCCTCGGGAGTATGACTAGTAAGATGGTCAGTACATATTTGTATTCCACATTGAAAGCTGGTAGTGTAAGTACGCAAGTATGGTGTTTTTATCAAAGGGCTTCGCAAAAATGGTGGAAACATTGTTCCTGACTGTCTACCGGTGAAATAGGCCAGCATATTGAAGTAAATAAAGAGGTAGAATTATACAGTGGACTAATAAGGGGTCAGTAAAAAGTTATAGACATGCACAAGGAGATGAACAAACGTGCTATAGTCGCGAAATCCTCCACACGGATGAGGGTGAGAGTATCGTACCTTAATACCATCATTGATAGTGCGACCTTTAACAAACCTGTATCGATGACACACAGCTGGGGATAAGTCCGATCTGATTGTTGGATAGGTCGAGCAAGTGAATGGGAATGGACGCGGAGCACAACTCGACAGGAAACTCCGTGAGACAGTTCGAGGATAGATGAATAAACCGAAGATTCTGCATCTCAGCGAAATTGGTCACATGACCAGGCATGATCAGACTGGTCAACAAGTTGTTACTCGCATTGAGAGTTTCTAATTTGGTCAGCAAGCATAGTTCAGCTGGGAAATAATCTGTTCCAGGGTAAAGTGGAGAAAGAGAAAGGCCAAGAAAACGACAGATAATCGGATTTGTTTCACTTAAGGCAGGTGCATTGCAGTAGCTTTCAATTATTTTAAGACCAAATGGGATTTTAAGTACCCAGATGAATATCACTTCAGGAAAGGTATTCACAGAATTACAAACGATTGAATCAACCTAGAAGTAGCGGACGCTAATGTAGTACATTTGATAGTTCTAAGCCTCGGCAAGCGCATTCGGTAACAGATTCAAGTGGCGAAAAGCCACACTGAATCAGTTTTTCGGGCATTTGCCTACACGAATCCACAAGTGTTACACGGGAACCCGTTGCTTCAGTTTCGATTAGACCTGTGAGTTGAGAAAAGACAGCACATTGCATCTTATTTATCCTTTTCAGGCTCCGCTTTTGACCGAGCACATTTTGTAGCCCAGTGAAATTTCTTGCTCACCTAAACACCTATAAAAACCTTCATTTCTGATGTTCCCATCAGTTTGCTCGTAGTTGCACTAAACAATATAACGCGACAGAAATATTTGTGATAACCGACAAAGAGCACTGGACAACTGTTTTGTGCAGTTTGAGACTCGTCAGCAGCGCGTACTTTTGTGTCCCTGTCAGGACTCGAACCACGAACATTCAGGTTGGAACTTCAAACTCCTGAGCGAATGGCTCAATCAATTCATAGTATCAAGTTTGGATTAGCCCATTTGACTGTTCAGAGGCACCAGGCATTGCTGACGAGGCAAATGTCCGGTGCTCTTTATCGGTCATCCCAAATCTTTCCATCGCATTCACCTAGTGGGGATTTACCGATCTCCCAAGGAGTCAAACCAATAACCAAGACCATTAATAGTGCCTGGATCCTGTAAAAGCCGAATGAGCTAATCCAAACTTGATACCCGAAATCGCAGTGGACAATAATTTGTGAAAAGTTTGAGCGAATGGATACAAAAGTAACTGTTGAATACTCGAAAGGATTCAACGAGACTGGATCCCGTTATGTAACGATCAGCGAGTGCGTCGACGTTCGATCAGAAGCGCTCAATGGTCGGTCTTAATATGCTCCAATCGAGTTTAAATATGGTTCCACATAAAACATGCCAGAGAGAAATACACCACACGACAAAAATCAGCTCGTAGTGGTTAGGAATCACACAGTCGTATTCTATTGAATGTGCGCGATGCCCGTTGGGTTCTTAACCCGTCCCCTCCCTGTTTTTGTTAGTTCACAGAGAATATGTAACTGGTGTATCTACAGTGCGCGAAACAACAGAATTTTCATCTGGTTTGAGGTACATTCTCTTTGCCGTGTTTCATAACGCCGTCGTCTTGTCTGTTTGTGAAAAGGCAACGATACATAAGATGACGGACGCATTTTTTGGTTTCTAACCCAATGGAAATAAAACAGCATCGCAATGAAAATTGTCTGGTAGAAATTAAACAAACTATTCCGTTTCGCGACAAGCCTACTTTGTCGATGCACACTAAGGATAAGAAACTAGAGTCAAGCTTTCTTAAAATCTCCTACTATCTGAAACTGGAGTCCATTTCTATCTAGTTTCCGTGGTGGTGATGGTGGTGGCTTGGGTTTCATCAAACGAAAATACTTATTGGAACTGTTATGTTTCTCTTTGGGATTAGCAACCCGGTTGTTACGATGGTGATGCGCCACACCCTTGGTTCGGTCTGCTAACTGAACAGGCCATCTGCAGCCACACCTTGACGACCGTGGTAGCCCGGATTTTATACGAGTTGTGAACATACGATTCGCAGAAAATTGCATGCACTGTAAAACCTACTGGTTTGTAAAAGGGCGAAATAGAATGCGCGAACAAACACGTAAAGATTACCACTTCTAACGAGCATATTCCAGATGCGGCTGTGCGACGGTTATTTCCGGATGGCAATTTGCCTTAACCTATTAGCGAACCCTCACTTCCCATTGATCAACTGCGACTTTCTAAAAAATCAAACGAAAATATTAAGTGAAATAGCACTAAAAGAACAGGGTTCTAGCAGCGAAAAAAATCCATCCACGATTCTTACTGTTCATGAGAGAGTGGATGCTGGGCGATCCAATTCCATTGGAACGGTGGTCTTGATACAGGTGCTTGTGCACGGAATAATAAGAACACAATATGCAGGTAACTTCTTGTATCAATATGAGTAACCTCTTTAATAGGTATATGGGTACAGACGCGGAAACAAGGATTTACATGGGCTAACTGAAAAGCAGCAAGTTGTACATGCTACCGCGGGATCAAATGGATAAGGAACTAATTAGCGCGGACAGCCCAACACGGAATTCCGATTGGTTGAAGGGGATCAATGCTGTAACAGACTGTGCGGCATGAGGGGTGCGTGGTAGCAACCAGAATCGATTATTCAATCGATAACCGCATACGCGAATGCAGGAGACAATCCACCAATCCCCTTCCTAAAGTACGACAGTGCCATTTCAAAGGCAGTGGATCCTGCAGCTGAACAATAGACTGCTACATATCTGGGGGAACCGAAACTCTTAAAACCTCTTAAGTGCAGTTCACGAATGTTATTTTTGGGGTGATTCGTTTTGTATTGAGACGGAAAAGGTTTTGATGGTCGATTCTTGATAAACGACGCACGAATTAGTCTGGCGTTTACCTTAGAACCATCATGGATAAATATCTTCAATTTTTGGGTGCCATAAACAGATCAATCTTCCACTTTTTTCCTTCGGAAATTCTTTCACACTGGGGGACTTTGTATGAGTTCGCACATTAAGCATCAATTTAGCTGTTATAACCCAATTTCAGTAATAGTGTAATAATTTCATAAGGATAGTTGTTTATTGCAGACCACAGTTAGGATATCGATAATTTGGCGTGAGTATAACAAGAGATCTTATTTTGAACGTCATCACAACTCCCGGCAACACACAGGATAATGAATGGAACAGTTCGTAGTTATTATTTTGAGTACAGCAATTCACTCTAAGTGGTCTTGGTCAGTTTGGATCGCTGAAAAAAAACTACCAACCGCATTATTTTGTATACTATTCACAAATGCGAGCAGTACCTCACAACAGTAGGAATCAGTATCAGTCCACAAACCAGAATACTTAAGTAATCGCTGTTAAATAGGGGTATGCATACGGTAGATCGACAGAGATTGTACATACTGTGGAGTGAGGGACAATATGGAATGCACTGAACACACATACACAGGCAGCAAAGCGATCAACAGACAAGCCACAGATGACTTCAAGCAGCAGGTGGATACGACTTGGACAGCCGCATAAGCCCAATGACTGTTGTGACAAAGGTCGATATAACTGGCCTTTTAAAACTAAAGTCATTGACCTCCTCACCTTGCAGGTTGCACTTGTTTGTGCGAAGGCTAGAGGCGCACCCTCAAAATAGAAAACGCCGAGTGACGCTGGGGACATCTCTCGTACCAACCTCCCAAGGAACTTTATGATCATGATCATATCTGGAGCCGGCTTATCCTTTCCAAGAAGCCAGTCGCAGTAAAATAAGTACCTGAACAGACTGTCTAAAACTCGAAAATATCTGCTGCTGCAGGAACGAAACCTGACTGGAATCCACAGTCCACCCGTTCTTAAAACAGATCTATGGGAAATTCACAAGATACTTCGTTGCTGAAGAATAAAATCGCCTGTAAACGTTCAAAATGCATAGCGGGGGGATATTTAAATGCCTTTTATTTAATTACCCTACGTCGAGGTCTGGTAATTATCGGCCGTGTTTCTCTTATTCCTTAAACACTCTGATCACAAAATTGTGTAATTTGCATATCACTCCATGTGAGAATTTTGCTCATAAGATATTCAATGACCCCAGTCATCTGCTCAATCCCGATTTATCTGCTTGCCGTTCCCACACTACAACCCGGTCCAATTTTCGCTGCTTACCCTCACGCATAAACATTTATCGCAACTGAACGGTTCCCTGTCGGGCTCGTATTCTCAGTGACACGGCGAGGATCAGTAACGAACTAATCTTAAATCTACAAAGATGAACACCATTTAGTTTTATCACTGTTGTACACGAATTTCGAATCCATTTTTTTATCCCATTGTAACGGTGAACACATTTTTGGCTGAAATGTAGGCATAGTTGCTTGCACAAGTCTTCTATAATACAATAATACAATACAATACTTATTTAAGAACGCGTCACACACAATAAGTACCAGAAGAATAGCGAATAGATTATTAATGCGGCCCTTCTTATTGTGTGTTTCTTACATTATCCAACCTTTTACATGTGAAGTTTACCATATTTGAGATGTAAGCCATGACCAATACTCAAACCTTTGAGTTCAGAGTGAGACCATAGATGAACACATTTACTTCTGTTTACGTGCAGAAAATATATTTCCAGTCATGGGGTCTTCAAGTGAAACATAATCTTGAGCACTATCCTATGGATTAACAAATTTTCCAAAATAGATTTCAAAGATGAGGTGACAAGGGTAATTTCTAATTTTCAATTTCAAACTTTTTGGATCTATAGAATGCAGGTAAAATAGTTCTTCGGACGAACTGAGTAGGTGTACGGGCGCTATTGTTTACGGTACTGAGCCAATATTGATTAGAGATTGATCACTGATTGAGTAGGTCCTGAGGTCCCTAATCAGGAAATCAAAAAAGACCTAGTTAACCAAGTCTGCTGGTCAAGGACGGAATACGCGGTGGGAATATGCAGACGCTGTAACTGAATCGTACTTATTCACCAACCTCGCCAACATGCATATAACGCTCCTATTTACAGAATCCATTCACCTCTATCGGTACACAGTCGGATAATAGCATAGAAGAGTTGAAAAACCACCGAAAAGTTCACGTGTCAAAACCAACCACATGAAAGTCAAAATTGCGACGGTTATGTATGCCCGGATACATTCCACGTGAAGCGGGCAACCGAATTCACGCAGCCTAGCCTCGTGGATAAAGTGTAACAGCGAGCGCCCTTGCAACAAGTGGTATTAGAGTCTCCACCCAAATTTAAAGTTAAAAGAAAGTAAAACTGAGGAAATAGAGCCGTCCGTTCGGACAAATAAAGCTACTGAAGAAAGAAAAAAGGGATACGATTGAAGTGACAGATATCAACGATTAACAACAACACTAATACCATTAGTCAAACTAGGCCCCAATTCCAAACTTACGCAATTTATTATGCTCAACATTCAGTATCTTCAACAACTTGAAGCGTCCGATCCATGGTTTCAATATTTCCAACTTATTGGATGATAAGTCTAGGCTTCGAATATTATTTAAATGTTTAACAGTATCCGGAATCTTGAATAGAAATGAGATAGAGAGTCATATCGTACAATAGCATAAGTTACCTTTGAAATCTTCAACCCACTTAGTTGTAAGATTCCGGTTTTTTCTGCGTTCTCCAGCCTGGGTGCAAGAGAATTTCCCATGGCCTAGGCATTGGTGTATCCCGGATGATGAGTAAGCTACAACTGTGTTATAGAAACGGGAATATACAACATCAGGATACATTGAACGATAAACCTTAAGAGGTAGCAGTGAAAAACGCTAGATAACAAAAGCAAAGAACAACACGATGCGAAAGTTTTCATCAATTAAGATATCTATTATTTCCCGAAATGAACTTGAACAAAGAACACAACATTGCAAGCGAGCACGATTTAATTCCGGAATCATTTCGTTGCATCTCAACTAGTGTTTACTGCAGAAAAAGTAGCTTATATATCACAGACCATGACAATCTAACATGGTATCAGTTCATTCTTCCGCTTACGTCAGACTGATGTAGATCTCCTTCTGCTGACACAGTAGGGGCTTTCGGTGCTGAACTGAATTTACTTCACAAGGACACAATTCCCTATGGAAACCGAGAAAAACAACACACTCCCATTTCTGGATATTGTTATTAATCGAAGACCGGACGAGACTATTTCGAGGTCTGCGCATCGAAAATCCACATGGACCGGTTAGTATATGCGCTTTGGAAGTTTCGCTCCAATTCAGTACAGAAGAGGCCTCGTGCGTACACTGACCGAACTAGGAGGCTATGCACTTCAGATAATGTGGAAAGTGAGTTAATTCGGCTCACAGAAGCTCTGAAACTCAATGGCTACCCAGTGAAGTTCATACAATTGTACAGCGAAAAAGCCGAGCCCAGACCCTCGGAGATGATAGTACCAAAATGCGACGTCACCATTCAAATCCCTTTCAAAGGTGATGATTTAGGACCACTCCTAAGAAGACGGCTGGAGGCGACTGTAGCTCGCACGTATTTTGCTGCAAATCCGATCGTTCGCTTCTCAACAACTCAGATTTCGAAACCCGTGGTGAAATCACCGCCAAATCCCATGTAATCTATGAATTTCAATGTGGGTGTGGAGCTACGTACGTGGGCAGAACAGAGAGGCAGCTGCGTACCCGAGTGGCTGAACACATACCGGTCTGGGTTGAACGCGTGCGAATGAGATTGAACGCCACACAAACAACCAGGCCATCAAGCCAGTCTCACAGAGCACCTGCTTCATCATTTGCTCGCCACCTGTTACAGACTGGCCACCAAGCTGATCGTGGGACTTCGTTTCGGATTGTTTACACAACCCCGAACGGACGGCTGCTAGGATTTGCATAGGTCTTAGCAATCAAGCACCGAAAGCCCCGACTGTCAGCAGAAGGAGGTCTAAATCAGTCTGGCGTTGCCCCGGTGACCACGTAAGCAGAAGAATGAACTGAACCATGTTAGATTCTCACGTAAGAACCAGTAAGAACCAGTTGAAATGTAGCGAAATGATTCCAGAATTAAATCGTGCTC